>QEPC01014420.1:2088504-2106607 GCA_003113815.1 Sphenodon punctatus | reverse complement strand
TCGTTCCTCTGGTTGATGGCGAGCTCCAGCTGGTACTCGAGGGTCCCCCAGATCCGGATGAAGTCCCGGGTCTCCTGTAGGCCCCACTGGCCCCCTCTGTGGTAGGCCTTCTTCCGGCTCGGCCCCTGCTGTTCCTCCTCCTGGTCCAGTTCCAGCTCCACCTGCACCTGCTCCTCCTGCACCTCATCCTGGGGGTGCGCCTCCGGGCGCGCGGGGCCGGGCTCGTCCTGGGGCTCATCCGCCTGGGCCGTCTTTTGTGTCTGGGGGGGGAGGGGGGGAGTGGTTGGTGGGTGCAGGTGGGGCCCCTCTCGGGGGCCCCCTGCCCCCCTGCCTGGCGCCTGGGGTCCCCCCGGCCCCCCCGGGGGGGAGGGGGTGTGTGGTTGGTGGGTGCGGGTGTGGCCCCTCATATTCAGGTCATCTGCCTCAATATCTCAGGAGAATGGTTAAGAGAACATGATTTGCTCTTTAAAAATTAAATATTGTTTTCTTTGAAATGAAAGAAAATAGCACTGATATATTAATTTTATATTACCTCAAATAAAGTTGCAGTGAGTTTAGTTGTTTGGATGAAATTAGGGCTTCAGAAGTATATAATTTGTACTAAGGGATATATTTTTGAAGAAGGAAGATAAAAATGTTTTGAATTCATATTCCAAAGCCAGCAACACTCAGACTGCAATCATGATACCACTTATTCATAAGTATTGAAGTCAATGGGACAATCTGCAAGTAAGCAGTTTTAGGATTGCAATTTAAGGGGTTTAAAATGCAGTTCTAAGCCACAATTTGAGAAAATACTTAGTTCCCGTTGACGTTAGAGGTCACAGAAACAGTGCCTTTTTAGCCAATATAAGTGCCCTATGTAGTCATTCTGCTTTTTCAAACAACCCTACCAAAATAATTTCTTATTTGTGTTTGGACAAGGAGAAACAGGAAGGGGAAACAACCTTAATAACGTGAACCACAGTTTTGTTTTGTTTTGTGTGTGAATCATATTTTTGGTTTGTCCTAGAAAGAAATAGGTCTTTCAGTGCTACATACACACACATACACATCATGCAAAAGTGTAGGTATCATGGACTTCTATCTGTTTTCTAGGTCTGTGAAATTACTGAAAGCATACAAAGATATAAATTGTGAACAATTATGTTCTCCATTCTGGCAATCAAAGGAAGAATTAACGTTTCGATGGCAGGAATTATATCTTCACTCCTGTGAAAAGTATGGGAACTTGTTTTATAATATGTGTACTAAGTATTAATTGATTATAAATAAATGGAAGTACTGATTGAATGGGAAACATTCTCAGCAAGCAGTTGAGGAATTAATGGTTAAAAGATTTAATTTCACTTCATTTCACTTTTAATTTATATCCCGCACTCTCCCATTTACAAAATGGCTCGAGGTGGCTCACAAAATAACCAAATAAGATGGGTGATTAATATCACAAAATAAGATGAGGATTAATATTTGCTGCTGAGTGAAGTATGCATTTTTTTATTTTAATAGATCTGCAAAATACAATTCGATACGAATTCTACCAGTAGTAAATGAAAAGATGAGTGGAAAGCAGTTGAAGGGAAGTGATCAGAAATTACCAATGTAGACATTGATCCAGTACCAAATGTGGATTGAAATATTGTTTCAGAATGGATCCATCACATACTGTGTTGAGTAAATCAATTTATCAAACACTGGAATGTGAATTGGTGACTAAGAATAAATAATCAATAATACAGTATTTGCACAAACAACATTGCTGCAAAGGGCTTGAGAGTATATTAGTGGTGCTTGTAATTGCACAGTTAACACACATGGATACTCTGAAGCAAACATGTTCCATTTTACTGGCTATTTGAAAAAAATAACCTAGCTGGGCAATATAGAGGATGTATTGCTTTTTAACAATGTGCAATCGAGGAATGAGTGTAGCTGGCTAGCAAAAAGGAAAATTGAATACCTTATCATGGGAATTTTCCTTCTAGATGCATCTAACCAGACATCGATTCTGCACTCTGGGGGATGATCCCCACCTTCAACAGTAGGAGGCAGAAGGTCCAGAGGAGCATGCTCAGTGGGGATCAGTCCCTCACAGTTCCAGTTGTTTCAAAGCCTGGATCCTGAAACAAACTCTTACCATCCAAACTCATTATTGAGAAATTAAGATAGTAACAAACAAGGAATCCCACCTTTGTACGTATTTATTTTTAAAATACATCACTCACCCACAAAAAACACAATAGGGAGGGATGAATAGATGTCCAGTACATCTCTATAGAAGGAAAATTCCTGAGGTAAGGTACCCAATTTTCCTTTCTCCTCAGATCTACTCAGACATCAACTCTGCACTCTGGGGATGTACCAAAGCAGTACCCGTACAAATTCTAGGATGGGATAATAAATAATAATAATAACAACAATAATAATAACAACAACTATAAATTAGAACTCAAGTATGCATCATTAACATTACCGAAGTATCCCTTGAAGCACTCTTCTACTAAAGTCACTTCCTCTGTGTCCTGTGCGTTGTTCAGGAAAGATTACGTGGCTGCTCTGCAAATCTCTTTATGGGGTGCCTCAAGTCTTGAATGCCAAGGAAGTAGAAGCTTCTCTCCAGGAGAGAGTCAAAACCCTCTCCAGAGGCAAAAAGCCTTCTGATGTATGAGCTTCTGAAATCCATTTAGAGATTACAGCTTTTGACACTCATTTTTCCTTCTAAGTGGGTTACAGTTAATGAATCAAGGCATAAGACTGCCAACACAGCTGTCCCATGTATATAAATCTTCAAAACTTTACTTACATCCAATGAATACCATATTCATTGGTTGTTCCTTTAGTCCCAGGCCTGAGGGTTGGCAGGCCTGGGACTAAAGGAAAGTAACAATCTCTTGTGTGCTATGAAAAAGTGAGTTAAGTTTTAGTATAAAGGGTTGACTTGGTCTCATTACAACAGATTCTTTTTGAAAGATACAAAAAACTGGGCATATGGATAACGTGCCTAACTCCAAAATTCGTTAAGCTTAAGAAATCACTACCATAAACCCCACTTTAATAGAAATAAAGAAAAATGACACCCC
Source organism: Sphenodon punctatus (assembly GCA_003113815.1). Taxonomy (NCBI): domain Eukaryota; kingdom Metazoa; phylum Chordata; class Lepidosauria; order Sphenodontia; family Sphenodontidae; genus Sphenodon; species Sphenodon punctatus. Next base: position 2,103,527 of record QEPC01014420.1, on the reverse strand, counting down.
TTTGGGAGTTCAAATGGGGCCTAGGGAATAGTAATCAAAGCTAAATTTAAGTTCCAAGAAGGAAACTGATGGAACACCAAAGGAAAAGGAAGTCTTGTATCCTTAAATGAAATGAAATGTTTTATTTATTTTATTTATTTAGATTTATATGCCACCTTTCCCCTAGAGGCTCAGAGCAGCTCACAATTAATAAAACAGTAAGTTAAAATAATAATTTTGGGTGGGGCCAGACTACCGTTGTTTTAAGGGTGTCCGACACCCTCCCTTCCCATAAGGAGGCGTTGACCACCCCAGTCAACAACAGCCCCAATGTCTCCCGGCTGGCTTTTACCAGCCAACGAACTAATTCACAACTGGTTGTCCTCATCATCCCAAGCACCTCCCTCGCATCGATGGATGATACCAATCGAAACTGATCCAAACATACAGGACAAGTCTGACTGGAGTCTTAGGGCGTTTATAGACGAGACAAAAAAGGCGGCTGATCCTTTGATCAGCCGCCTTTCTTGCCGCTCGTCTATATACCTGGGCTGCTTTTCAATCCGCGTCGGAGGGGGCAGGCGATCCTGCCCCCTCCGACGCGGATTCCCGGAGTGCCGGCTTTACGCCGCACTTCCGGGTCCCGTGCGAGAGTGCGCATGCGCAGAAGGGCGCGCATGCGCACTCGCACTCTGCGCCGTGTCTGAACATCAGACACGGCACGGAGAGACGCCGCGGCGGGGAAACACGGCGTTTAGCGATCCCGCTTGTAAGCGGGATCGTCTATAAACGCCCTTAAGGGATCGCTCCCCACGAAGCATGCTCCAGCACAAGATTGTTCTTCTTTTGCCATCTAGCAGCTGAGAATCTCCCCAGAGTTTTGAAGTCATGTCCAGGGAGTGCAGGACTTCTTTTATGATCAGTGAAGATAAACAGTCTCCTTGAGATCTTGTCAGGCCGGTCATCGTGAGTGTATTCATCCAGAACCTCTGGTAATTAACACAGCAATTGAGTCCTTGAGATCAAGGACATTCACCATCACAGGCCGAAGCCCCTTTCTTACTCTTTGATTGGATCTATAGCTCCATATCTTGTACAGATGTGTTAACTCGTTTGTTATGGATTTGTGTTTCTCTAGGTTTTTTTATACAAGGGTCGTGAAGAACTCCTCATGAGCTCTACAGCATGTAACGATCTCTGCTAAGCAATTGACCGATGCTGCAATGGCCCACATGTTGGCAAATAGGTGTAAATCTTCCTCCTACGGGTGGTTCGGTGTCTGGTGCTGGGTCTGTCTCCGTTTGGAGTGGAGAAGTTCTGGGAATCTACGCTGTCTCTGCTGGTAGACTCAATACCTCTATCAGTTGCGTCTTTTGGATATAAATTTCCCTCAGAGGGGAATACCGAATGTTTCGCTTTTGAGGCTGCAGCTGCATCTACTTTGGGTGTGTGCAAGAGTGCCTCCTGGTGATTTGAGAAACCGAATAGGGCTTCCAGCATCTTGACAAGCCTTAGGGGCTTGCCTGGCTGTTCCCACTTGGCTCTAATGATCCCTTCCAAGGTCCTGTAAAGGACCAGGTTTCAAACCTCAGGCCTGTAAGGGATAAGGCACAAACCAGCACCCTGGGCACAGTGGCTGTCTCTACAGTGCTACTAGATCTTCCAGGGAAGCCCTCTTCCCTCCCCCCCCCCGGGGGATTTTGGAATGTATTCCTTCTTGTTTATCTTCATTTTGAGGATTTTAGGACTCTGAACGTTAAACATTTGTTCCTGTATGAGAGACAGAATTCTTGGCCCTGTCCCGCCACCCCCGAAGGGACTCAGGGATGTTTACCTTGTCTAACGGAGCCATGGCGGAAATCTGACAAGTGTGCAAGGGACCCCAGTATTCCCCTTGGGGGTTCCTTCTGGGAACTGCTGTCACTTTTTTTGTGGTTTCTTTTTTGGACTCCCTGGGTTTATTGGGAGACAAGAGGGCATCCTCCCCTGAGGGGAGTTCCTCTTGGCCTTTGTCATGTTCCCCTTCCTCCTCCAAGGTGGGGTTTTAAGTTTCAGAGGACTCTGATAGGTTCTCTAACAGTCTCTTGTCCTTCTTAGAGGCTGACTACTTCCCCTTGCCCACAGGCTTAGGGTGGTCCTTGAACCCCTTCTTTGGGGAGGCATCGGGGTGATTCAGGGCCCACCCTTTTTAACTCCTGGCTCTTCCCCACACCTCAGTCACTTTCTCCAATGGAGCCAAGACTTTTCTCCAGAAATTCCACTTGGGAGTGCCTTTGTCGGGGACATTAAATGAGGTGAACTTACTTTCTTCAGGTGGTCCTGCTCTGCCTTTTGCTCCGGTAGACAGGGGTCTTCTGGATCTGCTCACAGCTTCCCAAGCGTCATTTTGTGCTCCACTGTGGTGCGGGCCTACCGAGTTTTCTCCAGCTGGGGTTTCTCTGCCCCTCTGCCCTGTCTTTGTCAGGTCCACCTTCTGCATTTGCTCACCAGCAATGGGCTTACGGTGGGAGTGCCCACAAGAAGCTCCCCCGTTCCTCCCCTTTCCTGCGCTGGCTGGTATAGGAGGGAAGGGGGGAGGGTTGTGCGACAGAATAGGTTCCTCAGCTCAAAATCTGTCAGGGGACAAACTTCTATCTTGTGGGCTGAGACCAGTGTCATTAGCTCTTCCCTGAGCTACAAATAAAGGTTACACAAAGTGAAACTGCTGACTGCTCAGAGTCCAGAGCTCCACTCCTACTAGGTCAGAGGCAGAAATCCAACTGGAGCTGCAAGGGACTGATCCCCACTGAGCATGCTACACTGGATCTTTGTCTTCTTCCTCCTACTGGTTGAGGTGGGAATCGTCCCCCAGAGTGCAGAACTGACATCCAGCAGATCCGAGGAGAAAAGGGGGTATTTGTTTTTTTGTTGTTGTTAAAAATGATTCACAGATAGAAAGACAGAGCGATAGTACAGCACAGGAGCTCCCAGGAGGAAGAGTGTAGGGGAGCTGCACCAGGCTCAAAGGGCTGCATGCAGTGTAGCAGGAGGTACAGTTTTCTGAAGTTAAAGGACAGAACTGTAGGAGAAAGGTTGCCAGGAGTTCAGGGAGGTTCCATCTAGTGTGAGAGAGACCCATACAAGGGGGCTTGCAGGGTGGAAGGTGCCTTCAGGTTGAGAAAGACTACTACGAGATTGGCAGAAAGCAGAGCTTGCAATCTCTGAGGAGCAAGGGAGCTTCAGGGAGTTCAGGGTTGGGTCAAATTTGTGTGAGGTTGGAAAAGGTGAGGACAAGAAATTTTAGATGTTCTGAATACTGGTGTATATTTTGGGAAGGTGAAATAGTGGAAAGAGGGTTTTCTACACCTTGCTCTCCACACCTTAAGGGTCAAAATGTTCGCATCCTCTATCTTCCCTTCCTACTCTTCTGCATTTCATTGTTTTAAATGAAAGAAGCACTGCAGGTTTAGGTGTATCTTGTCGATTTTATGCTTAGCTGATATACTCTGCAGAATGAAATAGACAAGATCCCCTGAGAAGTGTAAAATAGGAAAAATCTCATCTAGAGGAAAATCTGTATCCCAGAAATGTGGAAATGCCCTGTTTTCCACCTGAAAGTGAGTCAAAATAATTTAAATGTCCCCTTTTTGAAGGTAAATGTGTACTAAATAAGTGTATCAGTAAATGCTTACAAAGAATCTTGTGCAATCTTCTGGTACAACATTATAGCTGTACCACCACATAGTTCAAATATACTCTTCGTAAAACAAAAGTGCAGAAGTACTTTAGCAGCAAAACTTGACAAAAATTCATTTAAGAGTTATGAATGATTGTTCAACTGTTATATGAAATGTGCTATTTCAGCATTTGCATTTTAGTACCAGTTTTGCATTTTTAACAAAGGTTAGTTCATATCTTCCATCAATGAGAAGGTGCCTTTTTGATGGGCGCAAATGTAACTTACTCTCAGTTTATAGTGCCAATGTGATCTAAAGAGGTCCTGGACCCTGTGCAGTGTATTTATTTCAAGTTTCTCTAAGTTGTGCTAGAAAACTGCCAAGCTGAGAATTATGATGGGGGGATGCCTACACAATCTGAAAGTATCCTAAAAATCTGCATTAAGAAATGTATGGATGCGACTTCAATAAAAAGGTCTATTACATATAAAAGGAGTTTTTCTGTTCTACTGAACAGGTATGTTTTGAAGCACCTATGCATGCCCATGCAGGTCTGCTGCGTGAGCAAGTCCCGTTTGTACATTGGCGGCGGGTGGGTGGGTGTGTTCCCACAAAACACTTATGCCCATCCACCTCCACCTATCGCCCACACCAGTTGCTCCATGTGTGGGAATGCGTGTGTGCTGTTGTACAGCCGCCCCCGCACTGCGCTCACACTGACTGCCCTCTCTCCCAATCAAGGTCTGTTTAAAAAGGGTCACGGTAATGTTAAAAAGTTTAGCATCAGCTACAATGTATTTACAGATCTCTAAATTCAAATGTATACCCTGCCCTTCCCTAAGACTCAGGATATTTTGTGAAAGATGTCTGCTCATATAGGGAACTAAGGGCTTGTTTATACAAGCAGGTGTTAAGAGGTTGTTAAATCAAGAACAGCCACCGGAGGGCTGTAACTGCTGCCTCAGCATCTGCTCAAATAACCACAGCTGCACATTAACAGTCTTACACCTGAAAGAGCCACACTTGTTAAGAGAGGTAGTAATAACCCTTTTTGTCTGGCTATAACCCTTTTGCTTGTGTGAACAAAACAAAGGTGAGTTAAGAGGTTAATGCCTCTTACTACTTGCTCACATGAACAAGTTCTAAGGCTATATTTCCACTAAGAACTTGAACTGCAGTTAGTGGAGCATGGAGTTGCCTTTCTCTGTGTCCTGCATTTCACATATTCCAGTGCAAGTTGACTGTGTGGAATTCAAGGCAAGTTGCTCTTGATTAAACAAGAGCATGTTGTGCACTTACCCCAGGACAGTCACTGTGTGGATCCCTGGAATGCACAGAAGGGAGAGAGGTGACTCCAAACTCTCCTGCCTCTCCTTGACAAGCTACTACAATGGAAGCTGCCTATGAGAGTCTAGTTGGAGCCAAGGAGTCCAGTTTCAGAGTGGTGGTTTACCTAACTGAAAGAAACCCCAGCATACACTCTTGGAGTTTCTGCAGGCCTTAAGGTTTTCCAGGAAGACCATCTTAAACAACTCTTTGAAACAAGTATACCACACAAAAAGTAAACACCCCTACAATTCAGGTACACCTGATTTTACATAGCTAAATGGTTGGATTAATTCTTTCCAATAAACAGGTATATATTTGCATATGAAATTATGACACTGGGCCTCTTACTTGTCTTTTCTGCGCTCTCCCATTGACACTGGGCTAATTGAGATCCGTGGTAAAGTAGAAAGAGAATTCTGTGATTGGCTGCTAGCAAAGGAAGAGGTCTCCAGGTTAAGTGGTGACTGAGGAGGAGTGATCAGGCTGGGACTGCTACACTCAGAATGTGACAATGAACCTGTGGAACAACAGAAGAGATTGACAGCTTTTGTGTATGATACCAGCTACAGTAACCGCATTGAAGATGTATGTACAGAGATGAACACGTACAGTTAATGTGAATATAGCACATTATGTATATAAACGTGTAAAGAAATGAAGGCATATGGTACATATGAAAACTTAAGAGTGGCTTTTAATGTTTATGAAAATGAAAGTGTTGAGTGGATATAAGCTGCGATAGTGAGAGAAGATGCCTGTAAAAATGCTCTGAACAATACAAACCCTAAAGGTAAAAACCAAATAAATAAAAAAACAGGAAAACTGAAATGAAGATTCCTGTGTCAGGGATAGTGTCGGCAAGTACTTGTACTCTCTCTTTGTTTTGGGGTACACAGTGCTTTATCAATCATTTGAAGACAACAACATAGCCAAAGCAGAAGTGCAAACAATCTATTTTGAGAATGCAAAAATGAAGAAAAAATCATGTGTCAACCTTGGGGGGGGGGGTTTTTTGGTTTTTTTTAAAGCAAATTATTCACTGAGGCCAAGTTTACATCATTCTCCAGTCTTTGTTCTTCAGGAATATTGTGCATAGTAGTTAGCCAGTATGAATATTCACTTGAACTATTTGTTGCAAAGAATGCTACTGAAAGGAAATGATGCACTAGAAATAGCAAATATTTTCATCAGAAAGCTGCTCATACTGCACTTACCCACTCACAGCTGGATACAGTAAAGGAACATGTGAAAGCATAAATATTGAATACTGAAAGGAATATTCAAAACAGGCTGCAATGAACATTCAAATATTTTACTACAAAACATTCTCTGCGTAACTAAAGTAAATTCAATGGAAATTATGATGTGCTTGCAGTCTGTGAACAGGAAAAAGTGCTAGATTAGATTAACAAACTGCTGTAAATAGTTTGCACATTCCTATGTATTACCAATACATCAACAAACAGTTAAGTGTTCTGAAGACTTCTGATGTAAGCTTCTCTGAGTAAGATACAAATATAAAATCTTTGAATTCACAGTTCATTTCTTAATTAGAAAGACTTTAGTTTGCAAAAGAATAAAATCCTTTACAGCTAACTATATATGCAAATATATATTATGAATACAATTAGAAAATTATCCTTATACAAGACTAGAACTGAAGTATTATGAATAAATTAAGAAAGGTTTTTACCCCTGTCGGAGCCCATGATGGACCTTGGATATCTTGGTGTTAAAGGGATTTTAATTCGTTCTGTCCTAGACTGCAAGTTGCTGGAAGAACCTGGTTTACCACAAAAGGAAATTTTCAGAATTTATGCTAAATCTCAAAACAACCAGATAAAACTCATGTAACCTAGATACTATAATGAGAAAACAACAAAACTGTGCACAGATGGATCAGTTAAACATGCCTCCCCTTGCAGGACCAAGGCTTTCTTCCAAGGGGTTGGGCTAGATCACCCTTGGGATCCCTTTCCGATCCTAAAATTCTATGATAATATCACTTTAAAAAAACCTCTGCATATTTTACATACTGCACTTTTATTACTGGAAAACTATCTAGTTTAAATGGCATTTTTTGCCAGAATATAAGCAATTATATTTTGACTATTTAAATTACAACATCAGTCATTTCACTTCCTTCTTATGTGCAGTAAAATAGCTGTCATGTTCTCCCAAGGTGGCCACACTTCAAGGATGAAGGAAACAATTCTTCCAAAAATGATTTTTTAAATTATTTCAGAATGAGGAGTATTTGAAAGGCAAAGGTATTTCAATTACAAATCTAAAATTGCACTAGGAATCTGGCAGACTCCTGGCCATAGTAATGGATTTTTGCTATTAAATATGCTTATGTTTACATTTTACTGGAATAAATAGAAACACAAGCATAAATAATTCATATAAACTGAGTGTAAGATGATTTATTAAGTTCTTTTATATTCACCACTTCCTGTGTAGAACGCATCTAACACCACATATACATTTCACACTCGACACCCTGATTCTGACCCACCTCGTTCTTCATTCTCAACTCCACCTCCCTAACTCCCAGAAACATATTTGACAAATACTTCTGTGGCTGATATTGTCCACTGAACAAAACTAGATGCTGGAGGACAAAAACATGTACTGCTCAGCTGTAACATACAAGGGAGAGGTATGGAACCATTTCACAAGGGATCCCTAAGGATGTGGGAGCCTGAAGAAAAAGCCTGCACAGGGGAGAAAGGAATTTACCTCAACTTGTATGCATCTAAGCAAAGGAGTCTATTACATAAATGATGTGAAATGCTAGTTACCAAGTCTTGCGCTGGATGGTAGAGAATTTGAACCATGTGATGCCCTTGTACGTGAGTTTTCAGAATAATCACTGGAGTGTTTGTGACTTAGGTCCAAACTCAGGCGACCTTGGTGCTGAGCACTGTACCAAAAGCAAAGTAAATTAGAATAACCTTCCAAACAACCTCTTCATAACTCACATTTCAACCACCAGTCAAATAGAAGAAATCCTACCCACCAACCAGAGAAAGATGAACGGAAAGTGTGACCATACACGCATACTTTAACTGTCTCCTTCAGGCTTTACTTTAGCTCCCCATTACATTTGGACAAAAATTTTATGCATAATATTCATTTGGGTTTCTTTGTACCACATCCTTAAATGATTAAGCGTTAGACAGCTGTGTTATGCACACAGTCTCCCAAACAGATAAAAAACAAGAGTTTTAAAATCTTAGAATAAGTCAACACAAAAAAAGTACAGTTGAAGTAATTAATTTCCTTGAGTTATAGGTTGTATCTATTCAAATTGACTAGTAATCATATTTCCTAAGCTTGGTGAAAGGTAAATTGGACGTCCCAAAAATGGTTGAGGCAGGGCATATTACACCAATTTTTATATATATATATATATATATATAAAATAAATTTCACCTCTCCCCATACACAACCCTAATACTTAGCTCCCCCTTCCAACACCAAAAGCCCATAACTCCTCCCATTTCACATACTCCTATTCACTTGCCTCTCAGACAAGGGAGTTTCCAATCCCCGAGCAGTCCTCACAATTTCATATACCCCTCACACAGAGGCATCATGGATGCATCACACCCCCTCCCTCAACAAAACCATTCCCAATCTATTAAACCAACATTTAACAGCAGAGTCTAGTCCAACCAGCCTGTCGATCTCACCTTGGTCACCGCCGAAGGGTGATTCCAAAGGCTCCTTGGCAATGCCTGTCTTCCCTCAGTGAGGGGTATCCAGCATGGTGTCTGCACTGAGAGACACCCCTCAAACAGAGGGTCTGATGTTGCTCACAGTCCAAGGGGAGAGGGGAATTCCAAGACCCAGCAGAAGGTGGACACACAACCCATCCCCATGCAAGTGTACTGATTTATAGGAGGCTCTGAATGGTGGAGTCCTTCCTCCCTGAGGTTGGAGAGTCCAATGCCTCCACTGAGTGTGCCAACTGCCCCTTGAACCAAACACCCACAGAGGGTGTAATGATGTTCACAGTCCGGGACTGCTCAAAGACTCAGCAGCACTACCACCCTAAGAGGCAGGCAGACTTCACAATAGGGTTAAGTCCCAACCCATTAGCTGGGTGGGATGCAACTACACCCATTGCGAAAACTGGCCGCCTAGCTAGAGAATGAAAATTGTGCAGTTCTTTCCCCCATCCCCGGTTTCTTTGGCCCTTTTCACACGAGTTGCCCCCAACCATCTCCGCGCAGTTTTGCTGCATGGAGATAGACAAAGGCACCCATGAGAATGCCACAGGGGATGGGTGGGGGTGTGCGCGCTCACACGCTACACCCATCTCCACACATGCACAGAGCAAAGGGCTCCAATGCTGGTTGCTCTCTGGGTGGAGGTGGGTGTGCGCCCGTGGAAACATGTGCACACCCACTGCAGCTGCACATTCATCCCACCCACCATGGCCTGTTTGAAACGGGCCTGTTTTCGGAATATATTTTACAATAATCAGGACAAACTCCCCCCCACCCCCCCAAGTCCTAAACAAAGCAAAGAGTTGTTAAATTGGACCTTATTCTCAATAAGGGCCTGCTGCAACATCACCTATTCTTATTATTTAGCATTTATATAGCTCTTTTCAGTTTTCCAAGTAATTTTACAGTCATTAGGTAAAAACAGACGCAACAGTAACCTGCTGTGGCCCACTTGGGACCGGACCTCACCTGTACGTCTGTGCAGGTGCTGCCAAATGTTTCCTCTGGATTTCCCGGGCCATGTAGGCAGCTAACCCAGGCGCTGACCTCAGGAGACTCCCAAAGTCACAGCCCAGCTAAGGTCTGTCCAACTGGGCCAAAGCGAGCCACAATGGCCTATCACGTCTGTTCCTGGGTCGCCAACACAGCCCGGGCCACGACGGCTGACCGTCATGGCAGAGCACTAGGCGCCATGCCGGCTGGCTGCACATTTGGCGTGCTCCCCACCCACAGGCATATCTCTTCAGCGTCCCGACCCACTTCTGTTTTTCACCCATACAACCTCCACCCTGTAAGGTCAGTCATTATCACCCCATTTTATAAATGGGAAACTGAGGCTGAGAGATAGTAACTTAAACAAGGCCACTGAGTTCAAGGCTAAGATCAGATTTAAACCCTGGTCTCCCAGGTGTAAGTCCAATACCTTATCCCTTAGGCTCTACTGGCTCACACACCTACCATCTGTCTATAGTGCTTTCAAAGGTCTTTGAAAGCTCAGATAAAAGGCACAATTATTATTTCAGACTATGTTCTGCTGATAAGAGTTTCTTCTGTACATTAAAATGCATAGCAGGAAGCAGTTTTGCCTTATTTTCATTACAGATCAAGCCCTAAAGATCCACTGCTCTAAAGTTTTAATCATTATATACCTGGGATGCAGATGCTGATGACAGATTTGGCTGGCAACAGATGGGCAATTGGTTGTGTGAACTCTATGGCTCCAAGCAGTGTAAATGGGATTTCTCATGACAGCAGTTACCGCAGGACATGGTGCTATATTTCTTGGTACAGTACCTATTTAATGGGGGGGAAATGTGCATTATTAGATTTTTCTTTTTATATTAAACCCATACAAAATCTCTAGGTATATTAAAGACATTAAGACAAAGGTTAATTCTAGGTTAAACCTGCTTATATTTGGGCAAGTCACTCAGGTCATGCTCCAGTAAAAAGTTAGTTTGATGTAGTTGGGTCTTTCTTCTTTTTTACTCTTGAAGAATTTGCATGAATAGAGCACTAAACTAACATTATTCAGGAGCAGGAAGAGAAGTATGTACTTCTGAAAAATATTAGGAGCTACTACTCTTCAGTTTCTATTCTGAAATAACCATTTGGTTGAACACTTATAAGTCTGAGGGTGGTTACTATGGTTCGATGATGATTATGTTCCAGGTGGGGGTGGGAAATTGATGCAGTATTACGTTGGTTTACACTGTGCATCTGAATGCTATAAAAATGGAGTAGTTATGTAGATTTGATTAAATTCCAAGCGGTTTCTTTGGTTAACCCCTGTTCAACAGAATGTGGCCTCACAAAGTGAAAAGCTAATTCATAGCTCTTATGCTTAAAACATTACAAAGTTCACAGATCATTTCAAAATGTACTTGTTAACCAAAAACATTTTCTTCTCCTGTCACGGTCAGATCAATGTTCAACATTTGCACATAACAGACAAATTGCATACTTCAACTGAATTGTGTCAAAGCATTAATTGCAGCTGTGACTATTCTCTATTTCAGTGAATTGAGATCCCTACACCTTCATAATGGCTTTAGACTACAATAGTTTACAATACTATAAAGTTTCTACTTATATGGGAATCATATTATTTAGGCTTTTCACTTATGTACATCAATTCTTTAGTACTGAACAAAATTCAGTTTGACAATTCTTATAATTAAAGGTTTGCAGTTCAGAGTAGCAGGATGTTTCTAGGACATGAGCACTGTAAGATAAATATGATGAAATGTTCAAGTCATCTCCACTTCTGGTTTGGTCTACTGCAAAGCATAAGCAAAACTCCAATTGACTTCATGCTGCAGATTTTCACCCAAGGTCTCTTTGTTGCACAGAATTGCTTGTTACATAATAAACACTGAATGAAGCCTGGTTTCCTATGGCACTGTGTTTTATGATTATTTGACTGGTTAGCTGAATTACCCAAAGATGTTCTTTTTATCAGTGACTTTGTTTATAGCAAGCCCATGGAAAACAATGGATTTCAAATGCATCAAGTTTTATTCTTGTTCTTGAACCAATTCACAAGAAGCCCGCTGTTACAAAGGTTTGGGTCCTTATTTATCTTTGGGCTCCCTGTGCCTGTTTGGAATCTGGTTGACATTGGGTCTATGTTCAAGGGATATTCTAGCTACAAACGGGATCATCTCTCCTCAAAATCAGACTATTGCTATGAAACGTTGGGTCACCACTTGGCCTTCTGCCCCCTCTACCAGGTTTTTAAAAAATCGTCTTGCAAGGCCACAAGAGGATAGACTCTCTCTCACCCTCAATCAATCAAACAACAAACAAAAGTACGAATTAGACTCGGGGAAACCCAGGATCTATTTTAAGGGTTGCCATTGACCTCCTCCCATTTGGAATGGTCTGCTTAGATTTCAAGGTCTTCAGAGCATGAAAAGGGACATTTCCTTACTTATGAATTTCCATTCTTCTCCTGAAGCAGGATGGAAAGTCAAAATTGACAGTTATGTTCCTACTCACTCAGTAGCAGGCAAGATCCAGATGATTGACAGACACTGCTAGTGGGAGGGGCATACCCCTGTACCAGCTCTCCAGGACATTGCTGCAAAGTTAACGTAGAAAACTAGAAGCAAGATTATAACTTGAACAGTAAAAAACAACAACAATTGGAAAACAGGCACAGACAGGAAAAGGGAGTCAGGAAAGAAGCCAGACTCAAAACCCTTCTGATCCTCAGAAGTGAAATCCAACATGGGTGAGACTGACCATTCACTCTGCTTCAAGAGAAGAATGGAAATTAATAGGTAAGGAAATCCCCCCTGTCCCCCAGCAGTGCCTTTCCAAGGGAGGGTGGATTACCCACCAGTACAAAAAAAGAAACAGTCTTGCCCCAGATGGGTCCAATTCCCAATATTTAGGCAAGTCACGCAGGTCATGTTCCACTAAACAGTTCATTTGATGTAGTTGGGCCTTTCTTCCGTTTTACTCTTGAAGCAGTCACATGAACACAGCACTAAACTAACGTTATTCAGGAGCAGGAAGAAAACTATGTACTCCTGAAAAAAAGTCAGAACTCTTCTGGGAATGAGGAGGTATGGCTGGGGAAAGGACAGACCATCAAGACTATTGGAAGAGGCTCTTGGTGCCTGTTCCCTTGTCCCACTTCCCCAGTCTCTCAGGAAATTTGAGGGCTAAGGCCAGTAGGGCCCCTGATCTGACACCAATCCTGCTAAATGTGATGTTGGAGGCAAATAAAGTATCTACTATCCATGATCTGCTTTGGGATGAAACCGCTGACCTAATATGCATTACAGACACGTGGTGAGGCACCTGGGTCAGTACTGTCCCAGCTGGATACTCTGTGTAGAATAAGCCTAGATTCAGACACCAGGGGTGGGGGAAGTGGCATAATCTCTATAGACATCTCGGTCTTGGAGGTTTCTGGTGCCTGACTTATCTGCTATAGTGTGTATTCACCTTGTATTGGGTTTGACTGGGGATAGATTGGGGATCCTCTTAGTGGATTAACCATCTTGCTACACAGCTGTCCCTGACTGCTCGAGTCGAGCTGGTCTCGGAGGCGGTGTTGAAATCACCCAGACGTATTGTCTTCAATTATTTCAACATACATGATGAGGCTGGTCTTTCAGGAACAGAGCAGGAGTTCATGGCCACCATGACAACCATGGGCCTATCCCAGATAGAGGCAGGACACAAATTGGATTTAATGTTTTGCACCAGCCTGAAAACAGGGGTTCCACTTATCAGGGGTGTTACAACGCCGTTGTCATGGTTGGACCTTCTGAAAGCTCAGATTCTGGCCATCCTATGCCCTCGTCAGGGTAGTGTGGACCTGTTAGGATGGTCCACCCCTAGAGATTAATGGATCCGATTAGTTTCCAGAACTCTCTGGAGGATTTACTTACTGAATTTAGCGGCCACTCTGTTGATGACCTGGTTGCTTTGTGGAATGACATCTTGATCATGGCCATTGACACCGTTGCAACCAGGCACCAGTTCCCACCACTGCAGCAGCAGAGATCCCCTAATATATGGAGGACCTGAGGTGGCTGAACTGAGAGGGTAGGAGGTTGGAGCACAGGTGGCGCTCAATTCGTGCTGAAGCTGGCAGATTGCAGCATAGATAGTTTTTGAAGGACTATGCTGTGGCTGTGGTGGCAGCGAAGAAAACTTTTTTCTCTGCTATCATAAGCATCTGTAAATTCTTGTCCGACAGCTGTTCCGGGTGGTGAGAGATTTGGTTAATTCAGTCTGCTTCTGCCTAGAAATGAAGTCATCTACTGCCTGCTGTGACATTTTTATTAATTACTTTGCAGACAAAATCACTTGTATTTACCACGACTTGGCTGCTGCCATTTCCATGGCAGCATCAGAGTTTGGGGATATGGAAGCCCATTCCCGTCCTGTTTATTTGGATCAGTTTCAATTGGTGTCATCCACCAATGCGGGGGAGGTGCTTGGAGCAATGAGGGCAACCAGTTGTGAACTAGATCCTTGCCCATCCTGGCTTGGAGTGCTTCTGGACACCGTGCTGTGCTTGGATTGTCAGGTTGCAGCGGTGGCCAGGAGCACTTTTCACAAATTCCATCTGGTGAAGAGGATGATGCCTTTTCTTTCTGATTCGAATCTGGCCACCGTCATCCCTACTTTCATGACTTCGAGGCTGGATTATTTCAATGCACTCTATGTGGGACAGACTTTGATGACTGTTCAGAAGCGGCAGCTGGTGCAGAACGCGGCAGCTCGTCTCCTTTAAGGGACGAGGTGCTAGGGAGCACATCACACTGATGCTCCAACATCTGCATTGGCTACATATAGCTTTCTGGGGACAATTTAAGGTGCTTGTTTTGACCTTTAAAGCCTTTAACAGTCTGGGCCCCACATATCTGAAAGATCGCCTGTCCTTCTATGCTCCACTGTGGTACCTTCAATCAGATTGGGGTGGGTTTCTCGGGTGGATTTTGCAGTAGTGTTCTGAGGGGGCGTTTAGATGTGAGGAATTTGGATATTGTTTGGGTGGGTTTTCTGAGGAGTTGTGGGAAGGTTGGGAGTTGAAGGGTATTTTTTATATGACTGTCTTCTAATATTTTTTACTGTTTGTGAGCCACCCTGAGCCTTTGGGAAGGGTGGCATATAAATGTAAATAAATAAATAAACAAATAAATAATCAATCTAGTTAGGGTAATTTCTGAAACCTTTCTACCCTTTCTCCCAGCCCAGAAGGCTACAAAAAGGGCAGAGTTCATTCTGACGTGGTTATAGGTAAATTCTGAGTGCCCTCCAGACACCTTCCCCGCCCCCCCCCCCCCCGGGGCCGGGG
>QEPC01014420.1:2010946-2076197 GCA_003113815.1 Sphenodon punctatus | reverse complement strand
TGTGGGGGTGGTGGGTGTGGGGGGGGGGGGGGGGGGGGGGGGGGCGGTGTAGTCACGGTTATCAAGGATGCATTGTCTTTTAGGAGGTATCCGGTGCAGGCTCCACCAGGTGTTGAGTGCCTCCATCTTGTGTTGGATTTGGCCGGGGACAGATTAGGGGTGCTGCTGGTGTACCTTGCACCCAATTGCCCGGCGGCATCCCTACATGCTCTTGCTGATCTGGTGTCAGATGTGATCCTCCGGACCCCTAGATTACTGGTCCTGGGGGATTTTAACATCCACGCTGACACCAATGTTGGAGGTGCGAAGCTTGATTTCATGGCCTCCATGACAACCATGGGCCTGTCCCAAATCATCTATGGTCCCACACCTGAGGGGAGGGGGGGACATACACTGGATTTGGTTTTCTGCACCAGCCTTGAGGCAGGGGGTCAGTTAGTAGAAGTCAGGGGGGTAGAGCCTATGTCATGGTCTGACCATTACCTCCTTAAGGCATGCATCCTGGTGCATGTCAGCCCCCAACAGGGTGCAGGACCTATTAGATCCGTCCGCCCCCAGAGACTTATGGAACCGGATCGGTTCCAGAATTCTCTGGGGGAGTTTCCCCTGGACCTTGACACACGCTCTGTCGATGATCTCGTAGCCTTCTGGAACACTTTGTTGGCTGAGACCATTGACAGAGTGGCTCCCAGGCGTCCGCTGCCCTCACGAGTCTCCCGCAGGTCTCTTTGGTTTACTGAGGGCCTGCGGTGTTTGAACCGGGAGAGCAGGCAGTTAGAGTGATGGTGGCGCCGAACTCGCGACCGGTATGATCGAACGCAGCGTGAGAACAGTTTAAAAGCCTATGCTGTACCGGTGTAGGCCGCAAAAAAGCAGTTATTTGCTGCCCTTATTGCATCTGCAAAGTCATGTCCAGCGGAGCTTTTCTGGGTGGTGAAAGGCTTGGTCAGTCCTGCCTGCCTCCACCTGAACCTGGAGCAATCCAGTGACCACTGTGACCGGTTTATTGAGTACTTTGTAGATAAGATCGCTCACATCTGCCACGATTTCGGTACCACAGTTATTGCAGAAGATCATCTTTGGGCTATGGATGCCCCATCCTGTCCTGTTTTGTGGAATCGGTTTCAGATGGTGTGGCTTGCCGATGTGGAGTCCTTGTTGGGATCTGTTCGTGCCATTACTTGTGAGCAAGATCCATGCCCGTTCTGGCTGGTGAAAGCCAGCCAGGAGACGTTATGGATGTTGCTGGCTGGGGTGGTTAGCGCCTCCCTTTGGGAGGGCAGGGTGCCTGACTGCCTGAAGGAGGCTGTGGTTAGGCCCCTGCTCAAGAAACCATCTCTTGACATTGATACTCCTGCCAGTTATCGGTCGGTCTCTAACCTCCCCTTTTTAGGGAAGGTTATTGAACGGGCAGTGGCACAGCAGCTCCAGGAACATCTGGCCGCACTGGTTTCCTTGATCCCTCCCAGTCTGGGTTTCGGCCTGGTTATGGTACGGAGACGGCATTGGTGGCCTTGGTCTCCGTCTGGCATTCGACCAGGGTCGTCAGACCTTATTGGTCCTGCAAGACCTTTCGGCTGCATTCGGCACTGTCGATCATGAGGTGTTGGTGACTCGTTTGCAGGACTGTGCCGGGATTGATGGAATGGTCTTTGACTGGTTTCGTTCATTCGTGGCAGGGAGAACTCACCGAGTGGTCTTGGGGGAGTGTACGTCTTCCCCCCGGAACCTCACATGTCCACTGGGTGCCATTTTGTCCCCCCTCATTTAATATTTATATGCAGCCGTTAGGCGAGATCGTGAGAGGGTTTCAGGGCATGCAGTGTCATCAGTATGCTGATGACACTCAGCTCTACCTCTCCTTTTCCATCAACCCAGGAAATGCAGTCTCCATATTTTCCCAGTGCCTGTCAGCTGTGGGGGCTTGGATGAGGTTGAGCCATCTGCAATTGAATCCTGACAAGACGGAGGTGATGTTGGTGGGCAAGGACTTGGGGGACCTGAGGGTGGTTGAATCTCCTCTTGTTGGGGTGTGTGTTTCACCCTCCCATGGTCTCTCAGGCGCGGAGTCTGGGTGTGCTCCTCGATTCACGGCTCAGCCTGGAATCTCAGGTTGTGGCTGTGGCGGGGAGTGCGTTTTGACAGCTACATCTTGTCTGGCGGCTTTGGCCGTATCTTTCAGATTCCGACCTCGCCACTGTCATCCATGCCTTCATCACCTCTAAGCTGGATTACTGCAACGCACTCTATGTGGGACTGCATGAGAAGCTGGTCCGGAGGCTACAGCTGGTGCAGAATGCCGCGGCATTCTCCTTATGGGGGCGGGTCGCAGGGAGCACATGACACCAGTGGTCCGGGCTCTGCACTGGTTGCCTATAAAACACCAAGCCAGGTTCAAGGTGCTGGTTTTAACCTTTAAAGCCCTTCACGGCCTGGGCATTACTTATCAGCGGGACCGCCTCACTCCCCATGTGCCCGTGTGACCCTTCAGCTCATCTGTGGAAGTCTTTTTGGAGGCTCCCTGGGTGAGATGGGTGGCCACCGATGTTAGATCTTTTTCAGTGGCCACCCCTATGATGTGGAATTCACTCCCGGAGGAGGCTCGGCTAGCTCCCACTCTCCTGTCATTTCGGTGTTTATGTAACACCTGGCAGTTCTGCCAGGCTTTTGGCGAGGGGGAGTGTCTTTTCCCTCCTGTATTGTGTATTTTAAATGGTTTTAAATTGTTTTGTTTTACTTTTTTATACTGTTGTTCACGGCCCCGGGCTTCCCTGTGGGCAGGAGGGGCGGGATATAAATTTTATATAAATAAAAATAAATAAAAATAAAATATTGTTGTGGGCACAGATGAAACCTGGCCCAGCCCAGTGTGTCCCAGCAGCAGACTAAGCTGCTGGGCACCTGGGCCCAGTACGTCAGATCTGACTGGGTCTTACTTTGAAGTTGATCGATCCAGCTCAGCAGCTTTATTGGTCTTTCCTCCAACAGGAAAACCCAATCTAAAGCTGATGTCCAATATCACTCCCAGGTACAGGAGAGACCGAGGGTCATACAGCTTTCCTCTCTGTGAATCAGGAAGTTGGGGATCTCTAGCCAGTCCACAGTCAGCCAAAAGGTCTCTCCCCCTGATGACCCAATGGGGATTATATGAGAAGGTTGTTGATGTAGGAGTATGCATGTCTCCAAAGGTGTGCCACCAGGACAATCAGGATCTTTGCAGACATTTGGGTGACAACAAGAGGCAGAATGGGAGAGTGAAACTTGTGGAGGATCTGATAAATGAGGACATACAGGTAAGCTTTCTGCAAGTCAATGGATGACAGGAAGTTCCCTGGCTGGAGCACGCTGATGATGGACCTGAGCGTCCCCATGTGGAACTTTCTGTGCTTCCCACTTTCAATCAGGGATTTGTGGTCGGGGATCATTCTAACGTCCCTGATCTTTTGGGGTACCGTGAAGAAAAGAGTAGACAATACAGTACGCTTCCAGGACACAGGCACCATCTCTATGGCTCCTATGTCCACTAGAAGTTGAATGGCTCCCAATATAAGTGGATGTTTGGCTAGATCCCCTGAAGGATTGGTTCCTGTCCTTTCCAACATCAAGGGAAGGTGAACTATTGCATACCCCAAGAAACTCTCTCTCACCCAGTTGTCAAATGAAAATGTTATTCACTGGTATGCAAAGTGTTGTAGCCAATCAGAGGTTCCATGGGGAGAGGGCACTGCTAGAAAGGTGAACCATTAGGTTGACCTGTTGGTGCCAAGCTGTTGTTTTTTTCTGAATTTGGATTGGTTCTGTGGACCCATTTGCTTTTGACGCCTTATCTGTCTGGGTGCTGTTCACTACATGGCCAATGACTATTTTGGCCCCAAAAGCAGGGACAAGGACGAAAGGAACTCCTAGGCACTGCTTTTGTGGAATTGAGAGACAGTGCTTTCTGCTTCTCTGGCTCTGCAGTAAGAGCATTGTCCATTGCTTACCTGAAAAGCTTGCCACCTTGACAACAAACTCCAGACGGGATAGACTTAGAAGGCAGGTCCACCTTCCATGCCCAAAGCCGGATGGAACACTGAGCCATTATGTTTATTGCCATAGCAATCAGAGATAGAGGACTCTGTGAGGGAGAGCTTCTTAAAGCGGTCTTTCAACTCCTTAGCCTCTGCTGACTTCTCTAAGGCAGAGTTGCATAGAAAAACTGCTCTGCTGAAGCTTGAGGCTGAGGCCTGAAGAGCTATGGGAAATGCTTCAAAGTTATTACTGAGGGATATATCTACCTTCCTATATAAATGGGTCCTTTGGATAGCTCTCCCACTCAACTGGTAGGGCAGATGTAGCTAGATTGGGTGCTGCTGCATCTACTGTGGATAAACTAACCAGCTGCTCCTGGTACTTGGGAACAGAGAGTACAAGTGCCTCATATGTACTTGTTCGGCCCCTCAAATCTGGAGGGATTTGAGGGGCCCAACAAGTACATATGAGGAGGAGAAAGTCGGAGAGCCTAGTTCCCTGCTTAGGAAAACCTTTTTGTTCTCCTTAGGGGGATCCTGGTTCTGGGATGTGGGAGGAAGGGAAAATTCTAAAATTGAGACCAGCTTCTCAAGCAGTTTCTCATAATTCTCTGCTTCAAACTATCTAACCCCAAGTAGTTCCTCCAGCTCCTTGGTCTCAGCACCAGAGCGCTCCCCATCCTCCTTCCCTGGCCTGAAGGGAGAGGCCATGTGAGAGGAGAAGCTGGGGGAAGATGAAGAGGGGGGAACGAGCCTTCTTTTTCCTGCTTTTGGGCTCCTTATGGCAGGCCTTACACTTATTCTCCTTCTTACCCCCTCGCCATGAACCTGTTTCATCATCATGTTCTGGTGGGAGGTGACCAGATCTATCAACTGGTTCCCCAAACCTCTGAATTCAATGGCCAGTTATTCCTCCAACATCTGGTTGTCATTATGCGAAGATTTGATCTTACTGTTCTCCGTGATCCGGTAGGTGGTTACACCTTCCACGGGCCACAGGGCCGTAGTAAGTTGGACCTCCTGATGGTAGAAATTGATATCCAACATAGGTGTGATAGAGTGAAGTTAATAACTAGGGTGGAGAGTGATCATCTGGCACTGGCGACTAAAATTAGAGTTAAACCACACAAGGCTCTTTGTGACGGGCGGATAGTGCAGGATGCAAGTTATCAAGTTCCTAGGTGGCAATCTTCAACTTCCTTAGCCTTGTTGGTACATCAATTTGGCATCTCAAAGGATGCCAAACGGCTTAGCCATATTATAAAAGAACAACAGGATTTGAAGACTCTGTCCAATGCATATGAGGAATTAATATCGAAACTGTGGGAGGTTATGCCACAAAAACAGATTTATATAGGCCATTCAAAAGGCCAGTCCAAGAGTCATTGGTACAATCCCCATTGTAGGGTGGCCAACGATCTGTAGCCAGAACCAAGGCTAATTGGGTAGCAAATCCGAATCATCTAACGAAGGAGGAGTTTAATAAAATACGGGCAGAATATGGTAAGCTGATAAAAACCATTAAAAAAATCAGTATTACCAGCGACAATAGGCATTGATGGCAGTTGATCTGGCTACAGGAAATTTGGGGAGATTCTGGGCCTCCTTAAACAAAATCTTGAAACCCAGAGAAGGCTCACAAGGTCAGGTCTCAAATCAAGAGTGGGAAAGGTTTTTTGGGACCTTATTTAAAGATCAAGAAGTTGGAAGGGAGGATTTAGTGGGCCAGAAAGAGTCGAAACTGTATAAGAGCTGGCAAGATGAGGACTTTTCAGTAGTCAAAGTCCTGGAACATATCAAGGGGCTGAAAACAAATAGGACCCCCAGGCCGGACCAGATAACAGCCGAAATATTGCAAGCAGATCCCAAATGGTGGGCTCAAATATTATCTCCTCTATTTCAGGCATTAAGGGACGGAGGCCCGGTTCCGCAATCATGGTCGCAGAGTTCAATTATCCCTATTTTCAAAAAAAGAAACCCTTACGATCCTACCTGTTATAGGCCAATAACCTTACTATCGATACCAGGGAAAGTTTATGCTAAGTTGCTGGCTACAGAATGATGCTGCCATCATCCCAAATGAACAATCTGGATTTCGGAAGGGCCGATCTACAGTAGATTGTTGCTTCATTCTCGCCCATGTCATCTTTAAATATTCAAAGATCAAGTCTGGTAAGCTGTATTTGGCATTTGCCGATATGTCAAAGGCCTTCGATGCAGTTACAAGAGAGCGATTATGGGCTAAGATGAGGTTGCTCGGCTTGGACTAAAGCTATTAGGTGCTATAGTTCAATTGCATAATAACAACGAGGCTCGAGTTAAGGGAGCCCAGGGTAAATGCTCCTTGGATCTAATTCCAATAAGGAGAGGGGTCAGACAGGGGTGTGTACTCGCTCCTCTGTTATTTAGTCTCTTTCTCTCCGACTTACCATCAGCTATTCAACCAAAGACAACTCATGCACCTAGGATTGGAAATAGCATCTTGGCCCTATTGCAGTTTGCAGACGACATAGTTTTGTTGTCGCAAACAGAGATTGGAATTAAGAGGGCTGTGGATCAATTGCAAGTTTATTGCCAACAAAATGGGTTGAAATTAAATGCACTTAAGACGAGGATTTTGGTAGTGGGTAAAAGGAAAATTCCATTCAGCTGGAAATTGAGAGCTGGTACCATTGCCTTAGTTACATCTCCGACCTACTTGGGAGTTGTATTCAGCTCAAGAGGGGTATGGTCAATCCATATGAAGACAAGAGCAGGGAAAGCTATGAAATCAGTCGGGGTTCTGTTAAGGGCTTTGAACATATCTAAAGGGATTTCTGTTTCAGACATGTTGAAAGTTTATAAGGCCAAGATTCCTCCCATGTTGCTTTTTGGAATAGAGCTGATTCCCTTCCCAGACATAATAGTCTTGGAAAGAGTACAGAACTTCTTTCTGAGGAGGCTGCTCAAAGTGGGGCCAAGTGTACCGGAGGCAATTTTGAGGGCCGAAACAGGAATTCCAGCTATTTCCAAGCTTGCTAAGAGAGCTTACATAAGATACTGGCTGAGAATGCTCAGCCAGGATGAGGAATCAGTCATCCAACACTGCTTAAGAGAGGAGTTGCTGCATAAAGGGATCCGGTCTTATCCGTGGCTTCAATATCTAGCCAAGTTGATCAAGGAAATGGGATTCTCCTTTGAATATTTCTTTGGGAAATCCCTTATTGGGATCAGGGAGGTAATCTTCCTGAGACTTAGAGATATGGCTGACCAAGAAGATTTAACAAGTGTACGAGCTTGGAAGGTGGCTCCCTACTTGGGCGACTTTAAGATCCTTATTAATCAAGAAAGCTATCTGGACATGTTGCCAAATCCAAAGTTACGCAGGACATATACCCTATTACGTTTGCAACTCGTTGAGTCTGCAGTGGTCGAGGGTAGATGCAAACGGATTCCATTCTCCCAAAGATTATGTAGCTGAGAACACAGTGGAAACCACCCAACATTTTCTTTTGGAATGCCCTTGGTATTCTTCTCTAAGGATAGTATGGCTAGCTCCATATTTGCCTTCGGGGAAAACTTTCAATTCCGAAGGATGTTATATTTATTTTCTCAAACTTTCAGAGAAAGAGGCTATTATAGCCTTGGCTACTTATGTGCTATTGGCCTCTAAGAAAAGAGCTTTATTAAAGACAAACTTATTAGGACATAAATAAGGAGAACACACCTTTGGTTATTCGCTATGGTATAGAATTATTACTACTGTACCAAAGATTAGGCGATTTTAATATTGTAACCAAATTGCCTGTCAATGTTATTCTCTGAATAATATCTTACTATTATTGGCTGTATAGAATGCATAAGGTGGAAGGCATACTATAACTACAGATTAGCCAAATTAGGGCTAGGATGGGATGAGTACAACCTACTGGCAAAGATGGAGTTAGGCTCCTTCAGGGTACAAGCCTTGCCGAGGTACGCCCCCCGCAAAAGAGCAAGGCAATTTTGATTAGGTGCTCTTATTCAGATTCCAAGTATTGGGGTAAAATAAGGGTTTAATTATGATCAGCTATACCAATTGTATGAAATATCCACCCTTCAAATTATTGGACCTGAGGACAATGGGACTCCAAAGACCCAATTCAGCTTAGGGGAAATTTATGAAACTGTAGGAGATATACAATATACCTCCAACTTACGACCAATGTTGTTGTATACCTGCATATTTATTTTATTTTGTATGTTTATATGTCTTTTATGTTTGTATGGGTTATGGCGAGAGCTAATGCCGTGAATAAACTACTACTACTACTAGTTAGGCTGAGGAGAAGCTTTGCTATACCAGCTGGAGTAGCAAGACAACAGCAAGCTGCACTGGAGACGAAGCTGGGAATTCCAGGGGGGAGTGATCTGGTACAAGGCCAGGGAAAAGACTTGACTGTAAAGGAGCTGTTTCGGGGACCCAGGTTTGCTAGTCAGGAGGACTAGGCTAGCTTAGAGGGGAGGCTCGGAGGCCAGACTCAAAACAGCCCCTCACTGTCTTACGCCCTATAGCCAAAGGGTTGGGCTTCAGGGGAATATATAGGGCACTGGGTAGCAGTGGCTATGCTATTTCCCCACCAGAAGTGGCTGAGTGGCACAGTTACGAACTCCCTGGGGTGAAATTTTATCACTTGAGTGTCAAGAGAAGACTGACTATTGTATGACCTTCTGACTTTTCATTCATTCAATTTTTATCCTGCCTTTCCCTCTAAGGCTCAGGGCAGTGTACAAATATATAAAATACATAAACACAAAGCATATAACATATAAAAGAAACCTATAAAAACTCCAAACCCCACCCACCAACCCTTTCCCTAACCCCTCTACCCCATTCCCACCCAACCCTATTCCAGCGAGCCAAACACCTGTCCAAACAAAAAGGTCTTACACCTCTTCCGGAACGTAAGCAGGCTTGGGTTTAGGCAGATCTCCAAGGGGAGAGAGTTCCATAAGTGTGGAGCAGCCACCGAAAACACCTCTCTGCGTACCCTTCTTGTAAGAACTTCATGGGCAGTTGGCACTCGCAAGGGGGCATTCTTGGCTGACCTCAGAGGCCGTGATGGAACATAAGATAAGAGATGCTCTTCCAGATACCTAGGGCCCACGCCTGAGAACCTATTAGCTGAATTTCATTTTGGAATATTTCTAGATTTATTCACTGAACTGCCATTTTCATTTCACATACAAAACTCATCTGGACAATACAACTGATATTACTACCCAGGTGATTGTCACCAACCTGCTGACATGCCTCCAGCATACAAAGGAGTAGGCATAAACCCATCGCTGTGCCTCGCAGAACGTTTCGGCGAGTAGGTTGTCCACTCCTGAAGCTCTGGAGAGAGGTGCTCCTCACTAGCTGGAGCAAATTTCTGTACCTGAGAACATAAAGCAGAATTCAAAGTACAGTTTGAGATTAACTTTTTCTAAACATGTATTTATTTTTACAGGCAGCAACCTAAAATCCCAAAACAACATTTATCCAGTACAGAAATATACCGTGCTGACTATCGATGGATGGAATGTTGCTTGCAATGCTTTGATGATTCCATTTACATCACTCTCCTCTTATTCTTTGTCATCATCTCACCTTGCCATATCACATCTACTCTTGTCATCCATTTCAAATACCTGTGTCTACATTTCTGCTCCCACAAGACTCCGCACTGTCCACTTTCATCACCACCTCCTTGTAGAGTCTTAGTATAATACTTCCATTCCCTTTGTAAGCTTTTTCTTCCTCATTCATGTCCTGTGTTTAGCAGGTTATCTAGGTATGTGCATAAATTTAAGCTAATGTAGTTTGGCTCATGACAAATTATCACACTGGCTTAAGGGTTATGTTTGACACTTCCAATGTCTGCAAAGGAACCACTCCTCTGTGTCTATTAAATTCCTCCTTAAATTACATTTCTTCCACACAGCGCTTCAACAGTAAACACCAAAGGAAGTAGAATATTGGCGAGGGGGAAATCTACTCTCCCATTTTTGGCCATTCCAGCAGGTATGGTCTAACACAGCACTGCTGTTTGGCCTTAAAATGCATTAGCAGAAAACCACAATGAAAGTGGTTTAGCACTGAATGCCGGACTTAAGACTCAGGTGGAGCAAGGCCTCTTCTGGCTGTTTTAGCTGGTCAGCCAATAGAGCTCATTGGAGTCATCTATGGCTGAAAATGCATTTCTCAGAGGTCTGCTTTACGTGGGCTAGACAGACATGCAAGAACTGAGAAATCTGATGGGGGCTCAGACTTGGTCAATAATGGTAGCAACAACAGGCAACATTCTTTTCAAGATAAAGAAGCAACACAAGAGCATCAGAACCATAAAATAAAAACTATATATTATACATAATGTGGATTACCAAAAGCCGCTTAGATTTGTTTATACTCTGGGAAAGCAGTGTTACAGGGAGAGAATTCATAAAATAAAAACCCTATCTTAGAGTTGTGCTTTGATTCCTGCATCAGCAACAGGCTGTTTCCCAGGTGTGAAAAGGGCAATTCGTGCATCCGTCCTCTGCTGTCTTGCTTATTTAAAACATTTCCAATACACACTTCACCAAAACAAGGACTGTAACCACTAACCACACCACAATGTACATCTTATAGATAAGGCTGACATATGTTTAGCAACGAAGTGTTAATATGTTAAATTTACATTTAGGACTAGGTTGTGCCTTCAGGGACTGTCCTGAGCAAAGGTTCCTATGTAAAGTACACCCACCCAATAACAGCATTGGGAAGCATCACACCTTTTCCCTTCCCAATTTCTCCCCTGGATCTTCTATGATTTAGAGCAAGAGGCGGTAACAATTTGTTGTCAGTGCACACATTAATATGGATGGCAAGGTCCTACCCACAGTACTTGGTTACTTCTGGACTGACTACTCCTCCCTACACCATGTAGTAACACAAAGTTCAAATTCCACTCTAGTCCTAGAAACAGGTATGCCATATGGCTGAATTAGCATGAACCAGAACAATTTCAGTTTCTGATATTTAAATGTCCCTAACCTGCAATTTGTAACCTTAATAATACATTAAATTAAGGTTTTTCTATTTTGAATATTTATTTTCTGCCACTAACCCACTCCTTATTTCTTGCTGCCCCTCCTCTTAAACAAAGAAGAGTGAAAAATTAGGAAAAATCCCAAATTCAAAGTCTTTGGCTTAAAGCATTAACACAACCCTGGTTTTCATAGCAACTTTAAACCCTGTGGGAGAAAGGCCCCTCTCTGTGCAGCTTATGCAACAGCCCATAAATATCTGCGTCTGGCTCTTAGCGAGGATTAATTGATCTAAAAAACCTACAAATTTTATGTGCGCGCATAATGTAAAAGACATCTTTTCCCAACCTCCGGTTTACCAAGTATCATGACTTAGCTTAAACTTTCTGAAAAACACTTTTACCCTTACATTGAAAAATGCATTGAAACTTCATCCAAAAAGGGAAGTTAAATCAAAGCCCCAATGTAAGTTTAAGTCCAGTTATCACAGTTATTATCAAACCTTTCAGCATAAGTAACACTCCCCCCCCCAAAAATCCACAAGTTCTTTTGCTTGCTTTTTTTTTTTTTAAATAAAAAAATACAATATCCTTAATCTAAATCCTACTAATTTTACTTGCAGCACAAAAGGCAAGCTAAATACTCTCTTGGTCTTGGGTGACATTTTTCAAAATAGATCTCAAAACTAAGTTCCATATTGCATCATGTTTTCAGTATTTGACAAGTACACTTGATATATTTGTGCTTGATCCATTTTCTGCAGAGGCTACTGATTGAACATATATACCACACCACTAAGACTTCTTGGAAAGTACCATCTGGTCAAGCTCATTTGTTCCTAGATCTCTGACTTGATTAGTGCCATAAAGATATTGACTTACTACCCCAAAATACCAATAACACGAATAAGAAAATTAATTTTCCTTCCAGATGCATCTACTGGGTATCAATTCTGCACTCTGGGAACGATCCTCACCTTGACCAGTATGAGGCAGAAGGTAAAGATCCAGTGAAGCATGCTCAGGGGCGGGATCAGTCCCTCTCAGCTTCAGTTGTTCCAAAGCCTGAATCATGAAACAAACTCTTACCATCAAACTAATTACTGAAAAGAAAATGACAAACCAGGAATTTAACCTTTGCATGTTTTTATTTAATACATCATTCACCCATGAAAAAACAACCGGATGAATTGATGTCCAGTAGATCTATCTAGAAGGAAAATTCACGAGATAAGGGATCCAATTTTCCTCTCTCCTCAGATCTACTGGAGATCAGTTCTGTACTCTGGGAATGTACCAAAGCAGTGCCAGTTCAAATTCTAGGGTGGGATAAAAATAATAATAGTTAGAACTCAATTATGCATCATGAACATTACTGAGGTACTCCTTGAACCACTCTTCTACTAAAGCGGCTTCCTTTGAGTCCTGAGTGGTTATGAGTAATGTCTAATGAAAGTATTCAGGGAAGACTATGTGGCTGCCTGCAAATCTCTTTATAGGGTTCTTCAGCCTTGAATACCCAAGAAGCAGCTGCCTTTCTCCAGGAGGGAGCCAGAACCCTCTGCGGAGGCGACAGGTCTTCTGGTATATACCAGCTTCTAAAATATGTGCTGAAATCCATTTAGTGATTACAGCTTTTGATGCTTATTTCCCATTATAAGTGGGTTAGAATTAATGAACGAAGGCCAAGACTGCCCTCGCAGCTGTCCCGTGTATATACATCTTCAAGGCCCTACTTACGTCCAATGAAATCCATAACTTCTCCTGAGGGTTGGCAGACCTGGGACAAAATGAAAGTAACACAATCTCTTGAACTCTATGAAAAACTGAGTTAATTTTTGGTGTAAAGGCTTGAGCTAGTCTCATTACAACAGATTCCTTTTGAAAGATACAAAAAGTTGGATGTATGGATAACACGCCCAACTCAAACTCAATGAACTGAAGAAATCGCTAGCATAAACCCTACTTTAAGAGAAATAAAGTAAAAGGACACTTCCTCCAAGAGTTCGTATGGGGCCTAGGGAATGGCCTTCAAGACTAAATTTAAGTTCCAAGAAGGAAACTGTTGGATCACTGAAGGAAAAACAAGTCCTGTAGCCTTCAGAAATCTTTTCAACAAGCAGAGGTAATGACAGCCCATATGCTGAAAGAGATACTATCCAAAGCTGCCACCTGCTTGGAAAGAATATTAGGATTTATCCCTTGACTTGATCATCTTGTAAAGTACCAAATTGGTATGCGCCGTGAGTGCACACCATTCAACGAACACTCTCCAGGTATTCTGATATGTGTGTGTGATTGACTGTCTTGTCAAAGACATTAGTGTATTAAGAACTATTTCAAAGTACCCTAGGTGTTTGAGCATCTTATGTTCAACTTCCAGGCCTTTTGCTTCAAAGGACCCGGGTTCTCATAAAACATTGGCCCTTGTGACAGTAGATTTGGGAGTACTGTTAAGAACAGTGAGGACACTTAAACTCGGACAGGTCTGAAGCCATGGACCTCTGGGCCAAAAGGACAGGGCTATCAGGATTAAGGAGACACCTTTTTTCTTCAGTTTGTTGATAGTCCTGCTGATGAGAGGAAATGGAGAGCATACAAGAGAGCCCCATGACAGATCCAACTCTCCTCTGCCCCTTATTGTCAGAACCTCGCCATGAACCTGTTTCATCATCATGTTCTGGTGGGAGGTGACCAGATCTATCACTGGTTCCCCAAACCTCTGAACTATCATTTGAAAAAGCACATTGCATAGGGACCATTTTCTTGAGACTATTCCTTATCTGCTGAACCAATCTGTCCAGACAATGCTTTGCCTAGGATACGGAATGCCCTATTCGACATAAAATTTAGTTCTGTTCATCATAGAAGCCGCCTGGCTCCTTTGTGTAGAGACAAGATATCAAGATTCCCTTTGGTGGATTAAATATGCCTTAGCAGTTGTGTTGCCTGCGTATACCAAGAGGCATTGCCCTCATACCTCGAGGCAAGTTGAATTGGTTCCAGAAGTACAGTTCTCAAGTCTAGTCAATTTATGCTGCATTGTGTCACATCCTTGGATCATGTCCCCTGCACGGATTCCTGATCCAAATTCCTCTCCAACCTTATAGACTTGCATTCATTGTAAGTATTATCTCGATGGGTTCCAGCAGCAGTACTCTGCTAGCCATCCAATCAGAGAGTCCTTCACATGCTGGGGTACCTCTATCCAGGATATCAACCCCTCGATTATCTGGGTTTGGAAGGGTTTTAGAATAGCTTGTAGCTCTCTCAAGTTCAGTTTTGCCCACTGTAGATGATGAATGTATGAACAAGCATCCCCTGTAGCCTTGCTAGGCCTTTCAACCACGTATGTATGCTGGACTGTGTCTGTATGATTAGTTGGTGAATTCTGATCTCTCTCTGTTGGGGTTGAAGGTTGCGTTTATCTGGGTATCTATTATCATACCCAGATGTACTACCCTCTGGATAGGATTAGCTGGCCTGTTTGTGTTTATTATAAAGCCAGGCAATTGAAGTATGTCACTGGGTGAAAACAAACGTGCACGTAACTCTGCTTTAACACCACTTTAACATTTCTTATGCATGTTGCAGGGCTGTATTGGTGCCCTATACAACATGCATAAGAAATGTTAAAGTGGTGTTAAGGTGCATGTCTGTTTTCACCCACTGTGTTGCATAAATGTCTGAGGGCCCGATCCTCCAATGGAGACGTCACCAGGAGATCGCCCTGATTAAGAGTGGGCATGTATCCCCTCCATCCGGAGGTTGTTAATTTGGACTACTAAAATTTTGTGAAAGCCTCAGGGAATGCCGCCAGTCCAAAAGGCAATGCCTAAAGTTGCCCATGGTGCTGCATAGCAAAGTCTTAGTCATCAGCGATGGGCTGATCTAATATGTACAAATAGACCTCTTTTAAAACCAGTTAAGATAGTCTCCTTGAGATCTTGTCAGACTGGTTGCTGTGAGAAAATTCATCCAGAAACTTTGGGAATTCACACAATGATGGAGTCCTTGAGATCAAGGACAGTTCACCATCCCCCGATTTCTTTGGGACCATAGACAATACTGAGCATAGGCCAAAGCCCCTTTCTCACTTTCTGGCTAGCTCTATAGGCACATATTTTGTACAGGCGTGTTAACTTGTTTGTTATGGATTTGTGTTTTCTATGTTTTGTTGAGACAGGGGGACATAAAAAAATTCTAATTGTCTCCTCCTGCGGTCTATAGCGTACCACTGTGAAACAATCTCTCTTACACAACTGACTGATGTCACAATAGCCCACATGTCGGCAAATAGTTGTAGTCTTCCCCCTACAGGTAGCTTGGTCTCTGGTGCTGGTTCCAATCTTGTTTGGAGTGGAGAAATCAAAGAAATCTATGCTGTCTCTGTTGGCAGACCCTTCCTGTGGGTCCTCTGTTCTGGAGGGAAGAACTTCCCCTTCTGGGGTATGAACTGTAATATGAAGACCTGCTGTAGGGGCAAAAAAATCACTTGAAAATATTAAACTGTTGTAAAGTGTGTTTCTTTTTTGCCTGTGGTGTCTGTCAAGACCCTGTCTAGACACACCCAGAATAATTTATTCCTGATATGCCCCTGGAATTAGACAATTCTTTGTGTGAGAGTTGGCCAATCAGGATCGTGAACCACAGTCTTCTTCCAGTGGCTATTTTAGCATCAGCTACCTGTAGGGGGAACCCTGGCCGCCCAGAAAAGTGCATCAGAGATGCACCTGCTATGCAGGCTGTGGCTAAGTGGCTCCTTGCCCTTTCATGCGTTTAGTGGAGATGCCCAGTTCCACTAAATGTGGAAGATGGACCACGGCAGCAGTTTAGTGGAGATGCACCACGGCAGCAGCTCCAAAGTTTCTCTGCAAGCCAGACTCAATAGCGAGTCTTTTGGATATAAATACCTATTGTTTAGCCATTGAGGCTGAAGCTGCATCCACTTTGGGTGTGCTCAACAGCGTATCCTTGTGACTTGAGAAAGCAAATAATAATCCTTTCAAAGGCCCTGTAAAGGACCAGGATTGTAAGGAGTGGGGCATGATCCAGCACCGTGGGCACAGTGGCTGACTTTACAGCACCTGACTCTGCAGTTCTTCCAAGGAAAGCCCTCCCCCAACTCTCATGCAAAGATTCCAGGGGTGTACCAGGGAGAAATTATTCTGGGTGTATCTAGAGGACACCTGACTGTATTTCTTCCAAGGAAAGCCCTCTCTTCCCCCCTCTGGGGATTACTTCTTTATTTTCATTTTGAGGATTAAAGGGCTTTCTGAACATGTTTAAACATTTGTTCCTTTTTTTGAGGGAGAATAATTGGCCCTGTCCCTTCGCCCCCTCTGCCTCAGGGATCTGCCCCTCTTCTATGGGGGCCATGGAGAAATCTGAGGTGTGTGCAGGGACCCAAGTACTCACCTCAGAGGTTCCTACTGGGAACTGCTGCCACCTTTTTTGTGGTTTCTTTTGGGTTCCCTGGTATACTTCCCTGAGGGAAGTTCCTCCTGGCTTTTTTCATGTTCCCTTTCCTCCTCTGAGATTGGGTTCCAAGTTTCAGAGGTCTCTGATATTGATTTGGCTTTGGTCATAAACAAACTGAATTGAAGGTCTCCGATATGTCAGTGAACAATCTCTTGCCCTTCTTATGGGATGGCTGCTTCCCCTTGTCCATAGGCTTAGGGTGGCTATTGAACCCCGGACCCTTTTGGGGGAGGAGGGGGGAAGGGACATCAGGGTGATTCAAGGCCTGTTTTTTTCACCCCTGG
Organism: Sphenodon punctatus; assembly: GCA_003113815.1. Classification (NCBI taxonomy): domain Eukaryota; kingdom Metazoa; phylum Chordata; class Lepidosauria; order Sphenodontia; family Sphenodontidae; genus Sphenodon; species Sphenodon punctatus. The sequence continues at coordinate 2,059,394 of QEPC01014420.1, read as the reverse complement.
GTAAAAAGGATGGGGGTATCAGGATTAAGGAGACACCTTCTTTCTTCAGTTTGTTGGCAGTCCTGTTGATGAGAGGAAACCGAGATCTTTTCAATTCCTCATTCATTTTCTTCAATGGGGCCAGGATCCTCCCCCCAGCACTTCCACTTGGAGTGTCTCTGTCGAGGACATAAAATAAGGTGATCTTACTTTCTCCGAGTGGTCCTGCTTCACCTCATGCTCTGGTAACCAGGAGCCTTCTGGAGCCACTCGCAACTTTCTGTGCTCTTCTGGCCTGCAGAGTTTCCCCCAGCTGGGGTTTCTCCACCTCTCTCCTCTGCCCTGCCTCTGCCAGGCCCACCTCCTGCATGGGCTCACTGGCAATGGGCTTATGGTGAGTGGTGGGAGTGCCCGCAGGGAGATCCCCCGCCCCCATTCCTCCCCTTTCCTGCGCTGGCTGGGACAGGGGGATGGGGTTGCGTGCCAAAATAGGGTCCGTGGCTCAAAATCCCTGGTCGGGGGATAAACTTCTATCTTGTGGGCTGAGCCCAGTGCCACGTAGGGAGCTTTCCCCTGAACAGCAATAAAGGTTACATGCCCAGTCAGGGAGAAGAAAACGAAGATGAAAATTCAAAAATGAAAGTGAAACTGCCGTTTGCTTAGAACCCAATGGCTCTACTCCTACCAGGTCACAGGCAGAAATCTAACTGGAGCTACAAGGGACTGATCCCCACTGAGCATGCTTCGCTGGATCTTTGTCTTCTGCCTCCTACTGGTCAAGGTGGGGATCATCCCCCGAGTGCAGAATTTATGTCCAGTAGATCTGAGGAGAAGAAAGCACTTCCTATTTCTTTACATTACCATAAAGATGACACATGATATTTGTCTCAATGTTAAGGACAATATAACTGTGCTGTGCTTAAGGTGGTTGATGACTACCCTTCAAAATACTAAGCATATGAATAATGCTGCTCATGAATGAACCTGACATTCTATTTAAAGCAAATACCTTGCATTCTAACATGCTTAGTGGCTTAGTTACATTCTGTTGTATGTGTACCAAAAACCAGTGGAAACCTGCTTACTACTTAGTTTATTATGTGTGCCAAAGGTATATCAATACAAGGCAGAAGCACTGCTTGAGAAACTCACAGACACAGTCATGCTAAGCTTCTGTTTTACTTATGTCATAGCCTCTGCAGTTCACTCCTGACCCAGTACTCTGCCACTCAGGGCTTATTCACAGAACACTAGTGGCACAAAACTGCATTCTCAAGGTTCAGTCACTTATTGTTGTCCCAGCTGGGGGCAGAGGTGGAGCCAACCCTGAGTGTAGTCTGTGTCAGCATCCTATGGCAACAATTCTGAGTAACCCTAACAGAGCTCAGTATGGGCTTGCAATCACTGGGATTAATATGTGTGAATGAGCCCTAAGTTTGTCTTACTGAGGGGGCAGAAAGAAAGGACAAGTTCTTCAAAAGCTACTGCTCATTTTGAATTCTTCACTTAAGAAACTTTTCAATGGATAACTATCAGTACTTTACGAAAACCAAGCCACTTTTAGGACATGTCTACTCAAAGGGTTAATGTGTTGAATGGTGCATTTAGCTAAAGCATGTTAACATCCTGGGGAGCAGCGTGAGCTGGTTAGCTCCAGAAGCTAAACACTGGGCTGTAAGTCAGAGGGAGAAGACACACAGGCAAATGAAAAGGAGATCAGTGAGGAAAGTCTGGAGCCAGGGAAGCGAGAGTCTTGGAACAGTCTACAGTCCCTGGGCTAAGCAGAAATACAATGAGTACACAAGCTGAGAGTGAGAGCTCAGAGTATGGGTACACCCACATGATGTACGCACCATGCCTTGGGCAGCCTTACCACATGATGCAGTGCATCGTGTGCCAGGTAGCTGCCAGATGTTCACCCTACCATGTAGCGGGGCAGGGAACTGGCTGCTAAGCGCAGAGTCCTCAAAAAGAGGCTGGAGATGCAGTACATAGCAGCCTTACCCAAAGTTGGAGAAGGCTACCCAAGGTACAGTAGCACACCATCACGTCTGTGCCCAGTCCTGTTCTGCCACACCAAGTGAGGAAAGTCCTCTATAGGGCTTTGAGCTGCGAGTACTACCTCCAATCCCATGTGGCTAGGTCATAGTTGGGGGCAAGATAGTGGGCAGGCCAGAGGAGGGGAGTAGGGGGGCAGAGTGGGGAGGGGCTGGGTGTCCACATGTGTGGCTGGCACCTCAGCCTGCCACAGTGCGTGGCAGGACAGATGACAGCAGCCTGCGCACCTGGCTGCCCTGCGGGGAGACTGACCGGCTGTCCTGCTCCCTGTACTGACCCTGAAGTGTGACAGTAGCAATTGCTCGCCACGGGGACTGAGCCCGTGTAGCTTATGTGGAGGCCCCCCTACATGGTGCAGGACAATTAACCGGAGAGAAACAGGGAAAGACCAGACCAGATTTGCTAATAATAAATCAGTCTGATGTGGAAAATTGTAAAGAAGCTAGCAAGAGGCACCTTATTTCTGGGAAAACTGGGGCACCAACTCAGGCAAGAGCATCAGAGGTAGAGAGACACTGGCTACACCCTACCTAGTAAAGGTTAATTTTAGAACTTACACCGGAGTTGCTATCATGCATCTAAGGGTGAAAACAGACATGACGCTAACCACCCTTTAACCACCCTTGGTGGTTATTTATGCATGTTGCAGGGCTGTATTGGTGCACTATGCAGCCCTGAAACATGCATAAATGACCACCAAGGGTGGTTAAAGGGTGGTTAGCATCATGTCTGTTTTCACCCTAACTGTGTCAACACTAGGATTTTTAAATGTGTTAAGTCCACCTTTTAACACATTAACCCCTGCATGGATATGCCTTCTAAAGGAAGGCATCAAAAACCTCTAGTCAGTTGTGAAAGCTTTGGCCGGGGTCCCTACTTGGTGCTCTCATATATTCAATTTCTACCTGAAGTGGTGGATTAGGAATGGGCAGAGGGGTCAGTTTATGTCTCAAAGCAGGAGCCGATTTTGGTCTTGGTCTTTTCATCTCTGGCTCTTCAACTCTTTGAAAGCCAATGTCATCCTCACAGGATTTCCTTGAAGATAGATGTGCAGAGTTGATCCCTTCCTCCCTGTAATAGTGCCCAGTGTTCCTGCTGCGCCCCTTGTGAGTGGCAGAGTCTTGCTTAAGTGTCAAGGAAACTGGAGGCTGGGGAGCAGCTGGGCTGGTAGGTGGTGATCCAGTCACAACAGAGCCTGATGCAGAACTCGTCTGCTGTTTATGCTTAAATTTAATAGAGTCACTTCTCTTGGGGGGGGTGGGAGGGGTTGAAGCCACCTCAACTTTTGAGGGTTGAGGGGAGTGTCCCGATACTGGATTTGGCGACAGATAATCCATTTTGGGAGGAGTCCGTGGCCTTTTGAATGTGTCAGGATCAAAGATGGACTTTCTTTGTTTTGGCTTTTTATACACAGAGAACTTTTCAGTTTCTGCTGCTGAAATGTTGACCATTACTTTGGGCCAGGTACCACCACTATGCTTCGCTCCAGGCCCTTTGTCTAGCGTGCTCTCCACCATGATGCAGTCAGCTACCGTGGGCTCAAATGGCAGCCTCCTGCTGTCCAGGTTAATTATTCCAAAGCCTTGTTCCCCATACATATCTGGGCTGAAGGAGCTAAGACTGTGTTCTGAATTACTGTGGCAGCTGTGGACTGTGCTCCTGTGTCTGTCTGCCTGGAGAGCACTGCTGGAGAAAGTCTTGTGATCACAGAATGAACCACTCCCCTCATCGCTCTGGTCCTTTTTGCCATCCATTATGTCTGGATTGAAAATGTCTGTCTGTGTTGAACTGTTGTGTTTCAAATTTCTTTTATTATGAACATGTATCTCTGATGTATGAACCCTGCAGCTTGATATTTTTTCTGAATCCTTGAGGTTTTCAAATATGTTTTGACCACTCCAAGATGAGCTCTGAGGAAAAACCTAGAGAGAAAGACAAATGTTAATTGAGGATTGGTTTTTTGTTGTTCCAGCACTGTGGACACCTCCACCCCTTAAACTTTACACTGAAACCTTAACAACAGATAAGAACCTGTGTTCATTGTGTTTTCCCCATGTCACGGATGAGGAAAAAGCAGTGAGCACGGGTCCCTGATAACAGGGGTAGAGGTGGATCCGCAAAGAAATAATAAATATTTGGGGTGGGGAGGTGGGGAATGTTGGTTGGAATGAGAGTGCAAGAGAAGGAGAGGCTAGCACTGGAAATCAGGTGTAATGAAGAGGAATTTTCACTCAATGGACAATTAACCTAGGAGGCTGCTTGCTATGTGCTTTTGTGAAGGTCAATAGTATAATTCAGTTAAAAAAAGAATTAGAAAAAATTATGTGGGATATTAATAGCTATTAGCCAACATGGGCCCCAATCCAATGCCCCGTGGATTCCTGTGTGGAGTCGAATGCGTGCATGTGCAGTCGTGTGGAACCCGTGTGGATCCATGTTGCCAGACATTGTGCCGTGCCACAATGCGTAAACCACGCATGTGGCTCTGCAGGGGGATCTGCAGGGCATTGGATTTGGGCCGTGGTCAGGAGATGCAACCTTTGACTGCTGGAAGCTGGGAGTGAGCCACCGTTGATAGATCATTCCATATTATTTACCCTGCTCTATATCTTGGTGCTGGCCACTATCAGACATGGGATGCTAGGTTAGATGAACCACTGGTCTGATTTAAGACAGCAGCTCTTATGTTCCTATGATCCACTAATCCATTTAAATCTTTTAACAATAGAGAGGTAACAGTCGAGTACAGAGGCTCTCAAAAAGTCACATCATCTGCAGACAGGGTCATGATCTCAATTACTATATTACATATTTTGCACATTTTTGTTCCTGTCTGGGGTCATGAAATTATATTTAAGACTTAGGGTCACACAAGCCAACAGCTCATTGTGTATGTGTTTTGTTCTTGCAAGACCCTCAGAGCAGGGATTGTCTTACTATAAGCTTTTAAAACATTCAGCAAAATGGGTCAGTTGGAGTTACCAGGTACTAGCATAGTGGTACTACATAGTCAATAATGACGGTTCTATGTAAGGGCCCTGAAGAAAGACACCCCTCCCCACACAATTTATGAACAGAACAAGAAAGTCATAGACAGAGTCTGCTGTCTTCGCTAGCATCTCTTATTCCTAAGCTGGAAGGAGCCCACTTGAGAAGTCAGAGTATTAGTATTCTAGTATTAGTATAAAAGTTGTGTTAAAATTATTCAATGTAAAGTGCTCCAAGTGCCATGGCAGGGGGGCGGGGGGCGCTATATAAAAATAATAATTATTAATATTAATTCAGGTATCGCACCCATTTACACTGGCTGTTTTGCAGCTGATGCTGATACCAGCTGTGTGAAGTGAGTCAACTGAGGCAACCGTCAGTCATTACTTTCCAGCCTCAGCTTTTCACTAATTTTGAATTTTAATACAAGCAGCTTAACAATGCCTCTTTACCCCACCTCTCAATAAAAGAATTAAAGAAATGTGAATAAACTAGACAAATCCAGTCACTTATGCTTCCCCACCCCTCTTTTTTAGGTCCCCACACTCACCTTCATCAATGAAAGGGTAAGGGAATCCCTACAGTTTCGTAACAAAGCTTCACATTCAGTCAGCGATTTATTATCTAGTGCAATGCCATTAATCTGCACAAAGACAAGCAGAAGTCAGCAACACAAAGCTTACAGAAGGCGATCATCTTAGTTTGCCTTTTAGCGGAATGGGAGATACTGGTTACACCAAGAAATCTCAAGCTGAAGCAGAAAGCAGAAGGCTAATGATTGATTGAACTAGAGCTCGCAAGACTAGGGATCCATTCCTGTGACGTAGAGCAAGTCATTTAACTTCAATTCCCCGAGAAAAATGGACATATTTCCCTCCCCTATGTGGCTATTGTGCAGATTAAAATCTGCTAATGATTGCGAGATGCTATATTAGTGATGGATATATACAGTCCTAAATAGTCTAAAGTGTAATTATCAGAGAAATCCTCTCCTAGCGAAGCCCTGTGTCTCCTCCTTTACTAGAGTTGTTACCTACACTGAAAGCTTGACTAGGAGCTTCACTGTAATTTGAACTGCAATTCAGGACTTTATTTTACCCTCAGTCCAGTTGGAATTCCACTATATATGCTTCCCAGCTGTATAAATTTACATGAATCCACCCGGACTGAGCTGCAGCTCCTTTGTCCGAAAACATGTAACTACTTTAAGTTATCTAACAGGTCATCTACTTCAGCTGTACCACATCTAAGTAGTGCCTTAACTCTAGAAGATAAGCAACTCCACTTGTGACTTTTGAGTTCCCTAGAATCCAAAAAAACACCAAGACATTTAAGGCAGATTTGAACCAAGATTTAATTAATTATAGGAGCCTCTGAACATTTTCAATGCAGTAGGGAAGACACTGCAACACTGATCCAATTCCAAAGGACAGAAATAATCAGATGAGCATCCAGATAATTTCTGATTCTAAATTCCAATGAAAGCACAGGAAAACTTCCTTCCCCTGAAGTCTCTATATTACAAATTACTGAAGTAAGAGGTAGTAGGTAACAGCTTTTCTATGAATACTGTTTGAAAGAGTTGCAACTACATTATCAAAATCTAACCTAGGAACCAAGAAAAACTACAAAATGCAATACAGTGGGAACCTTCACCCCATCTCTTCAAGCCCTCTCTGATTCCCCACGCCGCAGGGGACATGCTTTTTGTTTGGACTAAAAAGGTGTTCCTAAAGGAGAGGGGAATGTGACTCTATTGTATTAACAATCGTGTGTACAACAGTTTCAGGGAATACAAGTCATGTGGAATAAGGAAAGATCCTGATTGGAAAGGTCTAGATGAAGGGGGTTTCTAATGTACTTTCTATTTCTCATCCAGTCTGTAAAACCTATCATGATGTTTTAAACAAATTCTATGGCACACAAATACCACAGTGCAGCCAGCCCCATGTGTAGTGTGAAGCTTTTAAAAAGAAACTGATATTAATTCCATTCCTAGCACTGCAATGATAGAGGCATTTCTTCTAGAGACTTACGGCAATTATCCTGTCTCCCACAGCAAGAGACCCCTCTTTGGCAGCTGGGCTACCAGGCACAACACCAGCAACAAACACTCCATTTTCTAGACTAATTCCACTATCTGAAATACAGAAGGTAAAATATGAATTCACTCTTGTATTTTAAATAACTTAGTGCATACCTGTACTCTCTTTAAAAATTTACAAAATACAAGGGCAAAGAAAACAAGTAATTGAAAACAGAGTCATACAGGCTTTTCAGCACTTCCAGTAGTGGCTTATGAAGGGAGTGGATCTGAGAGTTTCTTTTCAGCTGAAAACCAATAAAGAAAAGTGATTTGCCTATATTATTTGTTCTTCAAGAGGAAGCCTGTACATATCACACTACAGGTATGACACCAGGTATCAAGATCCAAAACTAACTTCTAACAGCACCTAGAGCAGGGAGCATACAACTGCACAATTGTCCTTTCTTAAAGGAGGTCTGTTCTTGCTTCGAAAGACAGAATATCCCAAAGAACCTATAGCAACAGAGCAGGAGAGTGGGGAGTGCAATTATGTATCTGAAAAGTATAAGTGTCACAGGTAACCAACTCCTTTTCATCAAGAACTTTTACATACAGACACTGTGTAGATTGATTAATAAGGAGCAGTTCTTAGAAGACAGGCAGAAAAGCTATGGAATTCCTACTGAAAAACAGTTTGAATGAAGCTCCTTCCAAACTAAGCATCCCCCTTGATGACCAGTTTAATGCCACAATGCTTAATGAAGGTCTATCTTGCTACCTTGCAGACTTCTCTTAGTACATGTTAGAAGGATACAACAGAGTCTGTAACAACTCATATAGATTTTTCCTCAGTATCATCAAGCTCTGGAAGCTTTACAAGGAAGTAAAGTTAACTGGATGCACTTCATGATCCACTGAGTGAGGGACTGCCTAGATACTGGAGATCCTACACACCTAGGTGCATAAGAAATCAATAATGCCTCGGATTTCCCAAGAAGATTAAACTTGTCCAAGTAGTAACATTCAGGGTGTGCAAATTCGCCTCTGCATCAGAAGCATGACGTCTGGGGAAGATCGACAGTAAGGAAATAACTTGGTTCCCGTGATGCTCTTTGGAAGAAACACAGGGTAAGAGTGGCGAGTGATCTCGTTTGTATGCACCACTGTATTGAAGCTCACACAGTATCTTATTTATTTATTTATATAAAATTTATATCCCGCCCCTCCGGCCCACAGGGCAGCCCGGAGCGGTGAACAACAATATAAAAACAATAAAATAATTGAAAACTGTTAAAATATACAGTACAGGGGAACAAAAACCCTCCCCCTCCCCCCCCCCCCCCCGCCAAAGGCCTGGCAGAACAGCCAAGTCTTACATAAACGCCGAAATGACAGGAGAGTGGGAGCTAGCCAAGCCTCCTCCGGGAGTGAGTTCCACAGCACAGGGGCGACCACCGAAAAAGATCTAACATTGGTAGCCTCCCACCTCGCCCGGGGAACCTCCAAAAAAGCTCCCATGGGCGTTCAAGGGTCGCACAGGCACATGGGGAGTGAGGCGATCCCACAGATAGGTAGGGCCCAGGCTGTGAAGGCCAATATCTTGAAAGATATTACTCTGCAGACACTTCTAGAATAATGGCAGTTGTCCCTGAGTGGCAAATGCAGAGCAGGAACAGACAGGTTTGTGATGTGAAAGTTGTTCTAGCCAGCGGGAGTAGGGCCAAGTCATGCTTTGGTGCTGAATCAGGTCTCAGCACTGACTAGGGATGAAGTTGCACATCAGTGGTGCCAATGTGGAGGTTGGGGCTGGATAGTCATCACCCCAATGGCTGATTGACTGCTGGAAACAACATGACAGGGAAGGACTGACTGCTGAGAAAAAGAACCAGGGCGTTCGAAGCTTAAAGAGTCTCAGCGGTCAATGGAGGCGATCCCATGCCCCACACGCACGTACGTTCAAATCGCATGCATCTCCATAGGGTTTACATTGTGCCACATGGATCCCATGTGTGACCTGCATGGATCTCATGGGATTGCGGCCAATGTCAAGAGGCAAGACAGAACTGGGAGGAAATCCAGACCAGAGTGGGAGGAGGTGGGCACAAGTATCACTGGCCTAACTTCTCCTTTCATTCAGAGTCCTTCTCTGAGGGATGAGGCTTATATGCCTTGTGATTTGAAGACTCTGAAAATATTCCACGTAGGTGCTAAAGATCATGGTGAAGTAGTTGGAAATGCCAAGTCTGCCTTAGGCCAATGCTTGGCTTTGATCTAAGCTGGCAGGAGTGGAGACAAGTCGGTGCTGAAGCAGTTCTGTGCACTGATCTTGCAACGAAAGCACTTGCTTTCTTACATCCATTTGTTCAGTCTATAGCTCTGACTTTTTACATGCCTGAAAAAGGGCCTTGTCTCGCCTGGAAGCTTGTACACTCTCATCAACAGCTGGTTGAATAAAAAGAATCATCTGAACTATGATGTCTCAATTTCTTATGTGTGAGAAGATTGACGCTAGGCCTTGACAACACATCTAAGTCAAAAATACAGGTACAAAGAACAGCACTAACTAGCAGCAGTCCAGCTCCTGCTGTAGCACAGAAAGAAGGCTGAGCAGGAGGCAGACCTGTATGTGTGACTGACTGATGACATAATCATGTGCTCTCCACTGCAAGCACTGCTTAGCTAGTCAGTGTCGGGTCTCAATGCCAGAGGGCAAAATACCAACAGGTACACACACAAGCTTCTTCTCGAAGGTGAATCCCATTTATAAAAGAGGTAAACTAGGGGTTAGAAAGAGACAATTAGCAGTGTCCAGGTCTATCAGTGAGTCTGCCATTTCTTGTTCAACTGGGGGAAAGAAAATCAAACAGCTAGGAAGAAGCTTTATCTTGGAAAGACATAACAATTTAAATGAATGGACTCACAAGTTGGCCTGAGTTTGAGAGACGTATTTCATTACCTTTATGTCCAGCAAGATTGATGTTCAGAGGTGTTATCACCTTCCCTCCCAAAGACTTCCTTCTACGAACCACCATATTAATAACGCCACCTCCATTAAGTACAGCTTTTATTACTTGCTTCTTATCCTTGTTAGTAAGATCCACATCATTTATCTTGAGCAGCCAATCATTCACTCTGATAATTAAACATAAATTATACTTTGAATAAATAAGTACGATACTGACATAGACAACGTCAGAGACAGACACAAATAAAATTTGCAATCTTTAATAAGAATGACACAGTAGCTATCGCTAATACATCCTTGATATGCCTCAATTATTCAAAGATCCATGTTTATGAAACAGCCTGATGTTCCCCCTATGTTTATTAATAGTATAACTAAAACTTGAATCTCTGGGGCAGCTCTATATGAAGTTTTTTAAATTAAGTGATTTTAAATTCAGTCAGTTAAACTGGTATGGAAGGCTCTGTGGATTATCTTACTTCAATTTTAGTCAGACATATTCGGTTTAGTTTAAATCAATTAGGACCAGGTTTAAGATGAACCAAATTAAGCCACCAAAACTGCAGCAGGAGGACTCTCTCAGCAGAGTTTCCATTGGCTTAACTAGACCAATTTAATTAAACTGGTTCACTTGGGTGTGAAAACACCGGTTTGGTTTTTATAGCCAGCATTTAACGTAACAATAAAAAATAAATGCAAAACAAACAAACTTAGCCCTAGTCTGGACAATATTGTACTAGTTACATTACACTAGTAATGTACATTATAAAAAGCCATTCATATACCTGTAGTCTCAACAAGAACATTGGTTCTACAGCTTCAAAGGACAGGCCTCTGCCACTCAGTTAAAAGAATCAAGGTCGTCAATCTCCCAAGGATGTACAGAATACATCAAACAGAAATCAGTATAACAACTCCAACCGTACTTGATGAGACTCCACTTGGAAGTCCTACCCATAGTTTGGGAACCTTTGGCTCAACATCCTTATGTTCCTTGTAAGTTGTAACCAACCAGTATAGAGAGGAAGGTGCCCAAATATACACATTGAGCCCAATCCTTTGAAAAACTCCCATCAAGTCTGATTGGCTCTGGATGATACCCACCCGCAAGGCATTATCTTATTCACAATTGATATTACTGGAGCAGGACTGGGGTACAAAGTATCCATAAAAGTACTTTCTTCAGTTATTAGTATTTATTATTATTTATATAGCACCAGCAGTGTACCTAGAACTGTACAATCAACAGTTCTAGACAGGTTCCTACCACAAGGGGCTTACAATCTAAGAGAGACAAGGATACATTTATGAGGTTGAGAAGTTGAAGGTGCACATGCTTAACTTAGTTAAAGGGAACTAACCTAGTAACTTAGTTACAGGGAGGAGATTCTGAGTGAGAGGGGGAAGAGACGCAATTTCACTCATGACAAGCTAGGGAAAGCCTGACAGAAGAGGTAGGTTTTTAGACGGAATATTAAAGTTGGGAGGGAGGGAGCAGAATGCATGTATACAGGGAGGGAGTGCCAGGCATGGGGGGCAGCAAAAGAGAAGGGATAATGTTTAGAGAAGCAAGGGAGTCACGTGCAGGCGAGGGTGGGGGTAGGAGAGGAGCAAAGCCCCTGAGCTGGAGTGTGGCAGGATACAAGAGCAGAGAGATATGGGGTAGCAAGGCCATGAAGAGCCTTGAAGGTGAAGACCAGGAGCTTGTGCTGAATGCGTTCACACAGAGATGAAACCAGTGTAGGGTGGAGAAGAGGGGCTAAACATGGTCAAAGCGATGGGCAAAGTGGATGACTTTGGCAGCAGAGCATTGAATGGAGATGAGGGGGGTGAGATCAGAGCAGAGGAGACCAGTAAGGAGGAAGTTACAGTAGTCACGGCAAGAGATGACTACAGCATGGACTAGTGTTTTTGCAGTGGAAACTAAGGCAGGGCTGGATTTTACCAATATTAGACTGAGTGAAGTGACAGGATTTGGCAACAGTCTGTATCTGAGGCATAAAGAAGAGAGAGGAGCTACATGCTGGAAGGACAGGCTGGATGGTGATGCCTTCAGTGGAAATTGAGAGGGAAGTAGGAAGGGAATGTTTCCTACTTGGTCCGCAGATTTCCAAGACCATAAGCACAGTATATGGAGAGTAAGCAGTACATGAGTCCAATGAGTACAGTATATGAAGATTAAACAGCTTTAGAGCTAAAGGGAGACATACTAGATAAATGTCAACATTTCAAAATCAGGTCGTTGTTTTTTAAAAAAAATTACCTGTAAATCATACCTTTATAAATTTTCTTAAAATGCACAGAAATACCCTCCTTCTCACTGAATCATCAGGCCAAATTCTCCAAACCCAAAGTATAAGGGGAGCTAAAGCAGAACTCTCCAATGAAAACAGGTTGCCACAAACTACAGGAGAAATATAAGCTTTTCATAATATGCTGGTCATTAGTTTATTGTAACTAATGCTGTTAAAGACAGAAGATATGTTTATTCAAAAAGTGGCATGTAAGTTACACTTGAATAGCTAACTTCTTGCCTTAATCGACCATCTGCGATGCTTCCTTTGTCCACTTTGGTAACAAATATCCCACAGTCTCCAGGGAGGTATGGCTCATTCACACCTTCTGCCACGTCGAAACCAAGTGCTTTCAAATCCATGTCTTCCTAATAAAAGCATCAACATTACAAGTGATTTGGTGCAATGAAAAACAAGTAGTTTTACTCTGCTCTTATATCTTACAGAGTAGGTATTCCCTACAACAGTAATGTTATCTCCTTCAGCAATCACTTATGAATACAGAATTTTACATGTAAAGTTTTTAGCTGTTTCCCCCAGGTACTAGATATACTGTTATACAGCAGCAATGGTTTTTAATAGTTTATAAGATAAGCTGGCAAAACTAACTTTTGCTGTGAAATCCATTTCTAGAGAGACTATATATATGTGCATGTGTGGGGGCAGACGTGTGTGGGGGTAGGGGATAAATGGTGTGCATTATATTATTATTATTATTATTATTATTATTATTATTATTATTAATAATAATTTATATCCCAGCCTATCCCCAAAGGCTCCGGCAGCTCACAGCATATTAAAAAATGTATACATGCTAGATTATATACAAAAATCAACATTTCATACATAGTTGGTATGATTCTTATTTCAGGTACAGCATTAGTTGTTTGTAGCAATGATGAAATTTCATGACATTTTAAGAATCCACGTTTATCAAAATGATGTTATTTCACAATGCATTGTACAAGCGGTTTTGTTAAGGAATTCACTTAGAGAAAATGCTGATGCCCCCAGTGTATCTGGGACTTACTCTGTCTTTCTCGAACTCTACTACTTCTGTTTCCCACTCTAGAGAATCTGTGTCTATGGCTGAATCATGGGAACTATGGGCCATCAGCTGCCGAAATCTGGCCTCCTTTTCTAACTGGTTCTCCATTTTCTCCCTATGGAGCAAAACACTTGGGTATTAAAGCAAGACAAATGTACCTTTTTTAAAAAACAGATATGAGATTGATTTAGAGGTACTTCACAATTCCCTATCCTGCTTATCAATTCAAGCACTGCTCAGTGGTTCCAATAATTTCAGCTTGGTGAAAACACACACTTCAAAATGGAACCACTTCATACTAGCCTATCTTTCTGTTACATCCACCATATACAAGTGCAGCACACACATGCATTTCAAATTGCTTCTCTGGTGCAACCTGCAGTGTCAGACTGGATGCTCTAAAATCCTAGAGGAGACATGATTTACATGGAATATAAAACAATGAAAATTACATGTTATAAAGGCTCCTTTGTGTTTTAAATCTTTTCTTCTCTTGATTTTAATCCAATGGAAACAAGCTGTAAAAGCTAGGTTATAATAACCTGTTTGTAGCAGAAGAGTGTTTGGCTACGAAGTGAAGATCAATGGAAACATTTATTGCATAGACATACTCTCTTTCTGGCACCAGTAGGAGCCAGAAAGTTTAAGGCAGAACCACTCTCCATTATAAACAGAGGACTGCCGAAGTCCAGATATTGAGGAAACCGCTTGAGCTACAGTTCTGAAAATGTATCAACGGCTTATATTTGTGGGGACCATCACACATGCAAAGTCTGAAGAAGAACGAACCAGAAAAATAGAACGTTATAACTGTTTAAAAATGAATTGGTTTTTGTCAACATGCACAGCGTCCTGACTATTTTGAATCATCGATATCTCCTCCCCCCTCTCCCCAATGATTTGAGCCCCCAGATTTCACAGCCTGGGAGAGTGAGATCTAGATCAAACACTGGTGTAGTGTGATAATGATTGGTGCAGTCAAAAACGAGTTATTAAACATAAAAGAATCAGTTCTGCTGGCTGGTGCATGCAGTCAAGCAGCTGCTGACTGCCATTTGTGGTGTTAGAAACAACAGCATAAGAAAAGTTATGAGAATCTGCTTTTTGACATCAAGTAACTTTATCAGGAGCCAGCTGTGTAACAAAGACTTTAAACTCCAGTCAGTTTCATGTCAATTACCTCTTGCCTCAGAAGCTGCTGCAAGAGGAAGTTCTAATCAGTTTTGTGTCAATTACACCTCATCAGAAGCACATTTTATGTCAATTACCCACTTGCCTCACTCCCTACTTTTCAATCCATATTAAAAATTGAGTGATATAAGGAAACTTATGAAAAGTTTCTTTTCCGTATGAAAGGTTGCATGACATAAGGAAAGTTATGTGACTATGCTTAAAATCACTTAACTTTATCAGGAGTCAGCTTTGTGACTAAACTTTAAGCTCTAGTCAGTTTCATGCCAATTACACCACTGCCTCAGAAGCAGGCAAGAGGAAGCGCTAGTCAGTTTCATTAAGGAGTGCAGTGGGGCCAGAACTCCCCTCCGGGACTTCTTAGTTAGACAGAGCGCATGGGTGAGTTTACTACAGGGGGGTTCAAGCGCTCAAGACCCCCCCTCTGACTGCAGCAGGCCCCACTCCCTTAGCTCCGTGCATTCCAGTTGGGAGAATTCATAGAGCCATACTGAAGAACCTTGTTGTTTGAAGGTAGCAACCTTTTGTTACCAGCAGTCAGTCTCGGAGCGAGGAGGAGATGGAAATGCAACAGGGGACAAATCATCTCTTTGTCTGCAGTATGGGCAGCTGTGTTTATTTGTCCCCAGCTGCATTCCATATTCTCCTTGCTCTAAGACTGGCTGCTGGGAACTGAGGTTACTACCTTGTAAATAACTTGGTTCTTCTAGATCATTTATTTATTGCAGCATTCTTATACCGTCCTATTCACCATTTGGCGACTCAGGGTAGTGTACAACAAACATAAATTACAATATAATATAAAATCCAAGATAAACATTAAAAGTTCAGTTAAAAACAGCTCAACTTAACCCCCCACCCCCCAATCCTCCTCACGGAATGCCTGGCAAAACAACCAGGTCTTGCACTGTCTGCAAAAAGAGGAGAGGTCCTGAGAGAGTCAAACCTCTGCTGGGAGTTCAAAAGTCGTAGTGCGGTCACTGAGAACACCCTTTCAAATGTGGCCCCCCAAGAATCCCGGGGGACCTCTAACAGAGCACCCCTGGATGACAGCAGGGGTCGATTGAGGACATGGGGGGCGAGGTGGTCCCACAGGCAGATGGGGCACAGGCCGTATACAGCTTTAAATGTTATAACCAATGCCTTGAAGCAAATCTGGAAGACTATACGCAGCCACTGTAGAGAATGGAGCGGAGCACTGGTGTTAAGTGCTTCCAGAAGCCAGTCCCCGTAAGCAGGTGGGCCGCCGTGTTCTGCACCAGCAGAAGTCTCTGGATTGTTACCAAGGGTAACCCCATGTAGAGCGCGTTGCAGTAGTCAAGCCGTGAGGTGATAAATGCATGGATGATGGTGGCAAGATTGCGGCCTGAGATATATGGTTGAAGACGATGGACCAGATGTAACTTACTAAAGGTACTCCTCACCATAGCTGCCACTTCGGCATCCAGGCGGAGGTGTGAATCGAGAAGAACCCCCAGATTCTGAACTTGAGGAACCAGAGTTGGACGCACCCCATCAATGATGGGAGCCTCCACCCCCTCTCCCTTACCCACCAGCATCACCACCGTCTTTTCAAGATTCAGCTTGAGGCGACTCCCCGTCATCCAATCCCCCACAGAAGCCAGGCACCGGATAAACTCAGAGACTGCAGGGCCTGGGTCGGATGAAAACGAGAGGTATAGCTGGGTGTCATCAACATTCTCTCCAGATGGAAGAATGCACTGAGTCATCTCGAAGAACCTTGTGTTTACAAGGTAGTAACCTTCTGTTACCAGCAGCAGTCAGTCTCGGAGTGAGGAGGATATGGATGGCTGGGTAGACCCTGGTGGCTGCTACATTCTGGCAGTCGACACCACGTGAACACATGGAGCATGTGCAGTGGCACTGCCTGCCAATTGCACCGTGCTAATTTTCTTGCTGGCTGCCCTGCCCACTCGCTGCCGAGGAACGTGAGAGGAGGGAGAGCCCTAGAGATCCTGGGCCTAAATGAGTAAACACTGCCTTTTTTGGGGGGGGGGGAGGGGGGACTGCCTGGAGTGGCCTGGGACTACGCCTGGGCGGAGGGTTTGGGGGAAGAGGCTCCTGGGGGAAGGGGCTATACTGAATTTTGAGAGAGGGGGAAGGCTGATTTTGAGAGGAGGAAGCTGGATTTTGAGAGAGGGGGAAGTGAGAGAGGGAAGGCTTGAGTTTCACACAAGCCAGCTAGCTACCAGTGCCCCCTCCAGAAAAGGTTTCTGAGTGAGTTAATCCACCTAGAAAATGCCCAGCATTTATTTTGTTTGTTTTCTGCAGCAGTGTTTGAAGTGTAGAAATTACTATTGTTTAGAGACTTTATTGGGAGGCGATTCGTTAAAGGTTTCACAAGCCCAGTTGCTTCTTTATCTTAGGTTGGTTTAAATAATAAAGAGACAGATTCTGGCTATTATGGTTACAACGTTTGCAGAAACAAAGGTGATGGACAAGTGCATTTCAGATATTGTAATATTGCTCAATTGCACCTTACGTAAAGTATTGAAAATTCCTGTAATCTGGGCTAGTTTTTATGGTACTTCTGTTTTCTCTGCTACTGTATTCCTGCCATTGAACATACTGTCTGCTGGTGGTTATTGGAGACAGGTCCCTGCCCAGTGGGCTTACAATCTAAGAAGGACAAGCCCTGTTTGCCCCCATGCACACTGGGCTCACCTGGCAATTTTTTATTTATTTATTTATTTATTTATTTATTTTGAAGAGAGAAATTTGGATTGCCTGGTTTTACCCTGGGCAGGTATGTTGCATGTATCTGCACAGCACTGCGTACGACTAGTAGAGCTATAAAAAAGATCAGTAGTAGTAACAACTCTTCCCCTGCTTGGGAACTTCCAGCAGTTTCTGGAATAATAGACAGACAGAGAAAGGGCTGAAGGTTGCCAGGATGGAGGAAGGTAATTCTCCTGAACACTACAGATAGGGTGTTTTTAGACAAGTGCTTCCCCACCCATTACCCATCCATCACCCACCCATCATGCATGTTGCCGGGAACCCTGCAACATGCATGATGGGTGGGTGATGGGAGGGTAATGGATGGGAAAGTGCTTGTCTAAAAACACCCATAGTGTGTCTGTTACTGCTTACTGGTTTTATGTCAGTTACCCACTTGCTTCACTCTGTACTTTTCACTTTGTATGAAAAGTTGCATGACTTTTATTCACTTTGGATCCAGCATCGGGGTGCAGGTGAAATCCTCTGCATTCAACTGGAGTGGAGAGATATGTTACACTGCAGAGAAGCTGCTTGTGGGGGTGAAATCCCCTGCAGTCAAGGGGGAAGGGGAAAGGAGAGTTCGCTGCAGGGGGCATGGGGGAAGCTCCGCTGTCTTGCTTGATGTCCCTCACCGATTACAGGGTTGGATGGAAGCGCTGTCATCCACGAGGGACATTACCCCACAAATGGGCTAACACTCACCCACGTGCATACATGAGCGGAGCTTCCTCCAATGCCCCCTGCAGTAATCTCAGCTATTGGAAGTCCCTCCTGCCTCCTGTTTAAATGGCCAAAGCTGCAGTACCTTGGAGGGGTGATGCTGGATCCCTGTCCCACACCTTTGTATCACATTCTAGCATCTTGCGGAGGGGGGAGCGGGGAGTGAAATTAATGCTCTCTGAATTCAGCTGGGGCTGGTCTGGAGTGTCAATTAAATTGTGTGCAATCCCCTGCATTCAACTGGGTCTGGGCTGTCTGCAGAGATGGAACACAGCTATCTGCAGAGACCTGCTTGGGGTGGGGTGAAAGAAAGTTACATCATTCATGTTGTGTGGATCCAGCATCTTTCTTGGGGTGGGAGCAAAATGAAATCCCCTAAATTGCAGGACTTCTCCTCCAGCCAGTGAACTAGCTGCTAATGGGGCTGGCCTCACTGCAGAATGCAGATAGTAAACGTTCTGCGACCGGAATTCACTCAGGGTACTTCCCAGAGATCTGCTCCTAGAGAACTGTCCACCTACCCAGATCACTCTATGGGCTACATTGTTGTGCCCAAGACTATTTTGAATCATTAATATCTCCTCCCCCCAGACAAGTTGAGCCCCTAGATTCCCTCCTCCACAAACTCTGTAAGCTACACATCCCTCAGATGCACTTAGGAAGAGTAGGATCTAGATCATGGATCTCTTCCTAAACATTGTGTGCATGCCCTCTTCTCTGCTGCCCTACCCTGAGCTCTGTTTTTCAGTTCTTGCGGATGGGGGGGGGAAGAAACTGAATTCATGGCCCATATCCAGGAACCCCCCAAAAGATTATCTAAAACAAAAAACCTAACGTTTAAAAAAACGTTAAAGGCAGAACCATAAAAGCAAAAACCTTTCCTCTTCAAAAACATTTCACAAAATACATTTTACCCTAAATTAAACTACAAAAAACATGAAAATTAATTACAATTGCAACTCAAAAAACATTTAACATACATTACAACAAAAATTAAATGCCAAAAAGCATGGAAATTTACATTTTTTAATCTATATTGCATAACATTCCATCGACATTAACACAACATGTGTACTTAATTTATTACCACTCATTACTATTACTCTTATAGTAAGAGTAGTCTTACTCTTATTACTATTTATCACTAACTAAACTATGACATTACTTCTTTACAGGTCATTTATTTATTATCATAAGTCGCCTACAAAAAAATTTCCACGCCTTAACTCTGTCCTTTTATGCAGAATTGCATTGTATAAGTCATTTAATTGTATAAAGGTGTATAAACTTTCATTGTAAGAATTTCATTGTATAAAGTTTATACAATTTCAATACATGTAAAGGACAGAGTTAAGGAAATATAGATTAAAAAGTGTAAATAATTTCCATACTTTTTGGTGTTTAATTTTTATTGAATGTATATTAAATATTTTTTTATTTGCAACTGTAAATAATGTTCATCTTTTGGGGAGTTCAAGTTAGGGTAAAATGCATTCTGTGGAATGTTTTTGAAGAGGAAAGAGTTGTTTTTTTAAAAATGGTTCTGTCTAACATTTTTTGAAACAGGTTTTTTGATTTAGATAATCCCCCCTCCCCAAGACGATATTTTATTAACGTTGTGTAGTATAAATGGGTTAAAAAACAATTAGACAAAATCATACATCATAGGACCATTAACTGTTATTATCTAAACCAGTCAAAAAGTACTATGTCACGGTCAGGGTATCTTACTTAGGTGTTCTCATGCACAGAAGAGCCTTTAATCTTCAGGGATTTAAAAACATATCTTCTGCTTTCCCCCATAGGCTTAAAGAAAGTTACAACATTGAAATAAAAATAGAGCTGCAAAACATCTAAACACACAAAATACAATAAAAATACAACAAAACACTCTATTAAAAAACCTTTAAAAACCTGCCAAATCCTTTGCCAAAAAGAAATGTTTTACACCACATCCAGGTTATGCTCAGGCTTGGGCTCTGACGGACATCCAGGGGAAGGGAGTTCCATAATTCCACATGTTGAAGGACATACCCTGGACATGATATTTTGCACAGGCCTTGAGGTGGGGGATCCGTTAGTGGGGGAGGTGTCATCAGTGCCCTTGTCATGGATAGATCATTATCTCCTCTGGGCCGGTATCCTGGCGTATGTTGGCCCCCGGGAGGGTGCGGAACCGATTAGGATGGTTCGCCCCCAACGGCTCACGGACCACTCTAGGGGATGTTTCCTCTGATCTCGATGGCTGCTCACTCGATGACCTCGTGACCATATGGAATCGAGACCATCGACTGGGTGGCTCCCAGGTGTCTGCTCCCAAAACGCCGACAACAGGTTCCCGTGCTATATGGAGGAGCTGCGGTGTATGAAGCGGGAAGGACAGCGGCTAGAGCGACGGTGGCGTCACTTGCGTGCTGAAGTTGACCAATATGCAGCATAAAGTCTGGTTGTGCACCATGGCAGTGCGGGCAGCAAAGTAAGTTTTCTTTGCTACCCTCATTGCATCTGCTAAGTCCTGCCTGGTGGAGCTTTTCCAGGTGGCTGGTCAGTTCAGCCTCCCTCCGCCTGGATTTAGAGTCATCCAATGCCTGCTGTGATTTATTTGTGGACTTTTTTGCGAATAAAACTGCTCAAATCCACCAGTTTTGACGCAACATTTTTTAGCAGTAGGTGAGCCAGAGACTGTTCGAGCCACATATTGTGAACTAGATTCATACCTGTCCTGGCTGGTCAAGGCCAGCTGGGAGACATTAGGGCCGTTGCTGGTGGGGATTGTCAACGCCTCCCTTGGGGAGGGCAGGGTGCTGGACTGTCTCAAGGAGGCTGTGGTGCAGCCCCTGCTCAAGAAGCCATCATTGGACATTGGCATCCTGGCCAGCTATCGGCCAGTCTCTAACTTTCCCTTTTTAGGGAAGGTTACTGAATGGGTGGTGGCCCGGCAGCTGCAGGAGCATCTGGACCAGATTAATTTTCTCGATCCCTCGCAGTCTGGCTTTCGTCCAGGATATGGCATGGAGACTGCGCTTGTGGCCTTGGTCGACAACCTCTCCTATGAGTTGGACCGGGGTCGTTCGACCCTGTTGATCCTGTTAGATCTCTCGGCTGCATTTGATACCGTTGATCATGAGTTGTTGGTAACTTGGCTGCAGGACTGGGCAGGGATTGGCAGGACCGTTCTTGAATGGTTCTGCTCTTTCCTGGCTTGGAGAATCCAACGTGTAGACATGGGTGATTTTTCATCTTCTCCCTGGGGCCTCACGTGTGGAGTCCCACAGAGTTCTATCCTGTCCCTTCTCTTGTTCAATGTGTATATGCAGCCTTTGGGGGAGGTTGTTAGGGAGTTTGGCATACAGTGTCATCAATATGCTGATGACACCCAACTATCTCTCTCTTTTTCATTCGACTCAGGCCTAGCAGTCTTGGTGCTTATCCAGTTTTTGACGGCTGTGGGGGATTGGATGAGGGTGAGCCGCCTGAAGTTAAATCCCGACAAGACGGAGGTGATTGTTTTGGGGAAGGCCAGGGGAGTGGTGGTCTCCCATCATTGATGGGATCCGTCCTCCCCTGGCATCTCAGGTTTGGAGTCTGGGGGTGCTCCTAGACCCAAAGCTCCACCTGGATGTCCAGGTGGCGGCTGTGGCGAAGGGGGCATTTCGCCAATTACATCTGGTGCGTCGGCTTCAGTCATATGTCTTGGACTTGGATCCAGCCACGATTGTCCATTCTTTTATTACCTCGAGACTGGACTACTGTAACACACACTACGTGGGGCTACCCTTGGTGCTGGTTCAGAGACTACAGCTGGTGCAGAACGCGGCGGCTCGTCTCCTAACGGGGACGGGCCGACGTGAGCATATTACACCGGTGTTTCGGTCTCTGCACTGACTGCCGATAGTCTTCCTGGCCCAATTCAAGGTGCTGGTATTGACATTTAAAACCCTAAACGGTCTGGGTCCACCTATTTGCAGGGCCGCCTCATCTTCCGGATCCTGGATCGGCCCCTGTGGTAGGCCGAGGGTGCCCTCCTTGAGGTCCCCCGGGTTTCTTGGGTGTTGACCTTGCGGAGGGCGTTCTCTGTGGCTGCGCCACGGCTGTGGAACTCCCTCCTGCTGGAGGTCCGCCTGACCACTAAGCTCTCCTCTTTTCGTAGACAATGTAAGACCTGGCTGTTCCACCGTGCCTTTCCCGAGGGAGATGGGCTGGCTGGGTTGGGTTAGGGTGGGATAGGGGATAATTTGTTTTACTGTGTTTTTTTTTAAATTATATTACTGTTGTTTTTAATCTGTTTTAATATGTTGTTAGCCACCCCAAGATGCTTTTAGCAGGAGAGGGCGGGATACAAATTTTATAATAAATATAAATAACACTGGGGCAATGACTGAG
Source organism: Sphenodon punctatus (assembly GCA_003113815.1). Lineage (NCBI taxonomy): Eukaryota > Metazoa > Chordata > Lepidosauria > Sphenodontia > Sphenodontidae > Sphenodon > Sphenodon punctatus. Next base: position 2,037,000 of record QEPC01014420.1, on the reverse strand, counting down.
AGCACCCCTCTGAGGGCCCTTGTTATACGGAGAAGATTAAAAGGTGGTACTTGCAAGAAAGCGTTCCTGTCCAGCTGCAGGTGTTGCAGTGGAGAATGGAAGGAAATGCGGTCTTTCAGACATGTGGAGCCCAGGTCATTTAGGACTTTAAAGGTCAAAACCAGCACCTTGAATTGAGCCCAGAAAGCTATAGGAAGCCAGTGCAGACTGTGAAGCACAGATGTACTGTGCTCAGGGCCACCCACCTCCATCACTTTCTGTACCAGCTGCAGCTTTTGAACAGTCATCACAGGGCATCCCCATGTAAAAAGTTATCTAGCCTTGAATAATGAAAGCATGGATGATGGTGGCCAAATCAGAATCAGAAAGAAAGGGCCGGAGCCTCCTTACGAGATGGAGTTGGTGAAAAGCACTCAACCTGATGTTCCAGGAGCAGCAAGGGGCGCAGAAGCACTCCAAGGTTTCAAACTTGAGTAACCGGGGGGAGGGGAGGCTCAATCTCCTCCAAGTCACAGTATCAGCCAACCACCATCACTTAGTCTTGTCTGGACTGAGTTTCAATTAGCTCTCCCTCATCCAGTCCCCACCAGCAGCCAGACATGGGGAAAGCACTGATACTGCAGGACCTGAGTCAGATGAAAAAGAGTAGTAGACCTGGGTGTCATCAGTATACTGATGGCACTTCACTCCAAACCTTCGGATGATCTCACCCAGTGACCTCAGACACACATTGAACAGGAGGGGAGGCAAGATAGAACTCTGTGGGATACCATGGGGGAGGTCTCAGGGGGCCGAAGAGCAATCTTCCATCACAACTCACGAGATCTCCCTGACAGAAACAAACGGAACCACTCAAGCATACTCCTGTGCACCGCTACCAAGTCCTGCAGTTGTGCTCATGGTAACCTCTGTCCCCTTCCCTCCTGAGCAGGGGCACCAAGCTCTGTACCAACTGCATCTCCTAAACAGTCTTCAAGGGCAGCCACACATAAAGCACATTGCAGTAGTCTAGCCTCAAGGTTATGAAGGCATGGATGACGGTGGACAGATCCAAACCAGTCCTGGCCACCACCGCAACTTGATGTTCTAAGTGCAGACCCAGGAGCACCTCTGGTTACCCAGGCTGCAAACCCGGGAAACCAGAGGCAGCTGGACCTTATGAATGCTACCGACCTGTCTCTAACCTTCCCTTTTTAGGGAAGGTTATTGAGCGGGCAGTGGCGCTCCAGCTCCAGGGTCATCTAGATAATATCGGGCTCCTTGACCCGTTTCAATCTGGGTTCCGCCCCGGCTATGGCACCGAGACGGCGTTGGTGGCCTTGGTGGACGACCTCCGCCGGGAGATGGATGCGGGATGTTCGACATTTCTCATCCTGCTCGATCTCTCGGCCGCTTTTGACACCGTGGACCATGGGCTGCTGTTGAGACGACTGCGTGACCGGGGGGGTCTGGACGGGACTGTTCTTGAATGGTTCCGTTCATTCCTCTCGGGGAGGAGCCAACGGGTGGTGTTGGGGGAAGAAACATCGAGCCCCCGCGCCTTACCGTGTGGCGTTCCGCAGGGATCGATCTTGTCTCCATTATTATTTAACATCTATATGCAGCCCTTGGGGGAGGTCGTGAGAGGGTTCGGGGTGCGATGTCACCAGTATGCTGATGATACTCAGCTGTACCTCTCGTTTTCTACCGACCCAGACCCTGCTGTCTCGGTGCTATCCCAATGTTTGGAGGCCGTGGCGGATTGGATGCGACAGAGCAGACTGAAACTCAACCCAGATAAGACGGAGGTAATGGTGGTGGGGAGGGCGAAGGGGGTGGTGGCCCCCCTGATTGGGGGGGTTTGCCCCCCTGTAGCTCAGCAGGTCCGGAGTCTGGGGGTCATTTTGGACGCAGGCCTGCGGCTGGAGCAGCAGGTGGAGGCAGCCGCGAAGGCTGCCTTCCGCCAGCTTTATCTGGTACGTAGGCTGCGTCCGTATGTCTCTGGCCCGGACCTGGCCTCCCTCATCCATGCCTTCGTCACCTCGCGACTCGACTACTGTAACGCGCTCTACGTGGGGCTTCCCTTGTTCCTGGCCCGGAGGCTGCAGCTGGTGCAGAATGCGGCGGCCCGTCTTCTTACGGGGACGGGTCGCCGGGAGCACATTACACCGGTGCTCCGAGCGCTGCACTGGCTGCCGATAGTGTGCCGGGCCAGGTTCAAGGTCCTAGTAATGATCTATAAAGCCCTATACGGCCTTGGCCCCTCTTACCTTAGGGACCGCCTCGCCCTTCGCGCCCCGGAACGACTCCTGCGGTCTGCCGGGGGTGCCCTCCTGGAGGTCCCCCGTGTTAAGCGGGGGGCCACGATGGAGCGGGCATTCTCGGTGGTAGGGCCGCGGCTGTGGAACTCCCTTCCGGAGGAAGCTCGCCTGGCCCCAAGCCTTTTGACCTTTCGGCGGAACTGTAAGACCTGGCTGTTTGCCCAGGCCTTTGGGAGGGAGGGGGGGGGTGATTTTTAATCCCCCACCTGTTTATTTATTTTTATATACCACCAGCTTTATTGATTTGTTTTATGGTTGTATTTTAAATGTTTTAAATGTTTTTATTGTTGTAAACCGCCCCGAGCTGCTGTGCAGGATGGGGCGGTATAGAAATCTAATAAATGAAATGAAATGAAATGAAAATGAATGATGGAAGTTTCAATTCACCTCCAAGTCACAGGACTGACCATCACTGTTTTCATCCTATCTGGATTCAGCTTCAATTTGCTTGCCCTCATCTGTGTGTGTGAGTGAGTGAGAGTGAGATATTATCAGCATACTGATGGCACATCACTCCAAACCTCCACACAATCTCACCCAGCAGCCTCTGGTGCACATTAAACAGGAAGGAAGACAGAACCCTGTGGAAATCCACAGGGGAAGGAGACCATGGGGTGGGGGGAGATTAAAGAGCAATCACCCATCCCCTACAGGAATGAATAGAACTACTCAAGAGAGTCCCACGCTCCCTTGTTAGGTCCCACAGTTGTGTTGACACTACCTCATGATCAACTATATGAAAGGTCGCGGAAAGATCTAACAAGATCAACAGGGTGCAATTTCCTGTGTCGAACTCCAAGTATAGATCATCAACCAAGACCATAAGTACGGTCTCAGTACTGTACCCTGGACAAAAGCCAGACAACATGGCTCCAGAGATCCAGTAGCATCAAGATGTGCCTAAGGCTGCTGGGCGACCATCGATTCAACAACCTTCCCTAAAAAGGGGAGGTTAGAGATGGAAACAGTTGGCCAGAGCACCAATGTCAAGTGATGGTTTCTTGAGCAGAGGCTGGACAATCGCAGTTCTGAGGGTATATGACAATCTGCCTTGCCCAAATGGAGGCATTGACAACTCCATCCAGCACCAGTTCCTATGTCTCCTTGCTGGCTTTCACCAACAAAGAGGGGCAAGGATCTAGTTCACAACTGGTTGTCTGCATCACACCAAGCATATCCGCTGCTTCAGTGGGCAACACCAATTGAAACTGAGCCAAATAAATTGGAGAAGATAGAGCTTCCACAACCTGAAACTCTGACTTTGCAGTCAAAGTAACAGCACCCTAGTCACAGTGAATATGAGCAATTTTGTCTGCAAAGCAGACACCAAATTCTTCACAGGGAACAACTGATGACTCTAGTTCCAGGCAGAGGCAGACCAGATTAACAAGGTCATTTGTCACCTGACGTAAGAAATATAAGAAATGCCACACTCAGTCAGACTAATGGTCCATTGAGCCCAGCATCCTGTCTCTGGGTTTGATCCCAAACTCTGCACACCATGCAAACAGCAAGCACACATCTCACGTGCAGCCCGGACATGGATTGCACGCGCACCCATACTGGTGGGACCACGGCCCATATGTAAGCTGTGCGTGAGTCATGTGTGCAGGAATTTGATATCAAGCCCACTGACAGTGGCTATTCTTGGTCACTTCAGAGGCGTACCCAACAGGTCATAAATGGGAGTGATCCATTCCCTGTTGTTCAATCCCAGCTCCTGACAGTCAGAAGCTACATCCCCTAACCTACTTGGCCAATAGCCATTAGTGGATCTCTCCTCCAAGAACTTATCCAATCCTTTTTTAAAAACCAAGCTGTTCTACTGACCTTGACCACATTCTCTGGCAACAAGTTTCAGAAGTTAGTTGTGTGTAGAGTGAAAAAATACTCTTATTTGTTTTAAATCTGCTGCTAGTTAGTTTCATGGAGCATCCGCCAGTTCTAGTATTATTTGAGAAGGTAAATAATTTCCTATTTGGTCACTCATGATTTTATAAACTCCCAAGTTGGTCTACTCATGATTTTGTAAACTTCTATCGTATCTCCTCTCAGTTGTCTCTTCTCCAAGCTGAGACCCTTAACCTATCACATATGGAAGCCGCTCCATACCTTTGATCATTTTTGTTGCCCCCTCCGCACCATTTCCAGTTATGATAATATTTTCTGATTTATTCTCTCTCTTTCCAAATAATTCTTAACATTGTTTGCCTTTTTGACTGTTGGTGTGCACTGGGCTGAGGTTTTCAATGAATTGTCCACAATAACTCCAAGATCCTTTTCCTGAGTGGTAGTCCCTAATGGCAGGACATGACATTGCAGACACACTGATACAGCAGAGAAGAAAGCTTTTTTTCCACCAAATCACAGCCACAGCATAGTTCTTCAAAAGCGATCTATGAGACAATCAGTTGGCTTCAGTACCACCTGCGAGCCAACTGCCTATCATCCCGCTTCAGGCCCTCCATCTACCAGGGGGGACCTATGCTGCCACAGAGGTGACAGTGGACATTTGGGTGCAACCATGTCAATGTCCATGGTTAACATGCTATTCTACAAATCAGCCAGGTTATTGACAGAGTAGCCATTAAGGTCAGTGGGTACATTAGTCTCTAGGAGCAGACCAAGCTAACTGGTCCACCATCCCGACGTGAACAAAAAAGAGCAGGGACCTGGACCTTCACAGCAGGTAATGGTTCAACCACGACAATAGTGTCATACCACCACCTTCAATAATCAGAACCTCTGTTTCTGAACTGATGCAGAACATTAAATCCAGCGTGCCCCCCAACTCATACATCGGGCCAGATATTATCTGGGATAGACCCATGGCTCTCATGGAGGCCATGAAGTCCTGATCTGGCCCTAAAAGTTGGCATGTAAATGAAATCATCCAAGACAATAAGTTCCCACCCACCCACCCCTCATGCCCGTAACACTTCCCTCCTTGCAGTTGGTGGTCATGGCATTCCCACCCACTCAGTTTCACATTCCTGTCTACTACTGCTCCCCACGTATCCCAGCCCCACCTAATTTCACCCATAAAATCAGATAAAAACTTAAAACAAAACACAACCAAATCCCTCCCAGCCTCAAAACAGGACAACAAATGGCCAACCAACAGCTGGCGGTCATCAGCTGTTGCCCAAGGCTATCGCCCTGAGCAAACACCACAGCTTTTTGAAAGCATTCCCTCTGGCTGGCTTGCCATTCACGACTCTCCTCTTTCACACAGCTGGGGGCTGGAGAGGCTTTTAGCTAGAGACATGGCATTATGGCAAAAGTACACACACACACAAAATGCACGGATATGACCTGATCAGTTGGTGCAACACAAATATACTACCTTACCAGAACATGTAAACTTGAAAATTATAAACCAACTTTTAAAACTAAACAAAAACACTGAAATGGAAGTACAATCTCAAACCTCAGATCACAGTAGTTTAAGCAATAAGTTAGAAGAGCACGTTAATCCAGCACTAATGGTATGCTGCATTGGAACACATCTACCATTACAAGTTTGCATTCTAGTGTCCTAGCACAGACTTTTTCAAGTTTACCAATTAAAGTGATTTCTTAAGCAATTTCTATTACATACTTGAGTTCCTTCAGTTCACGCACAACATCATTTTTTTGCTTCCTCATATCATCCAGATTGCGAAGAGCTTAAGCCAAGTCGCTCACTGCTCTGTCCCTCTCTCTTCTCAAGTTGTCACACAAAGTCCTTTGAAAGCAACAGGAGTTTTAAGTGAAGCTTTAAAGCCATAGTATTGATTTAGTAATATTTTTAAAAATCAAGTCTGGTGTAGTCTGAGAATGGAATAATAATCTGACATGATGGACTGGCTTAAACAGTAACATGAAAAATACAGTGCACCCTCTCTCCTATCTATAAAGCCCTTTACGATAGCAGAGTCTTGGCTAGAATGATCTTGACAGATACCTCCCGAGCATTTTGATTGCACATTTATTTTACAAAACTTCTACCATAATGAAGAAAAAGGGCAATTGGTTTACTTACCGGTGAATTGCCCTTCTGGGTAATGTGCAGGATGGGAGCTCTTGCAGCCTGAGATGATCCCCGCATAGACCATTAGGAGGCAGACTACAGTAAAGCTGAGACTGGCTGTGTGTAGAGTGGGTTCATCCCTCCCACTTGCCAGTTGTTCTCAAAACTATAAAAACACTGAAAAAACACCTAAAATAAACTATATTAAATTTAACAATGGTAAAAAGTATAACTGACTGAAATGCTGATGGGGAGGGGAAAGAACCGAATCCCGATCCACACCTTAGACTCCCAAGTTCAGAATCACCCCCCGTGAAAAACCTCCAGCCCTTGATCTCCGCTCAGCGGGAGGAGCGAGCTCCCATCCTGCACATTACCCAGAAGGGCAATTCACCAGTAAGTAAATCAATTGCTCTTTCTCTTGGGATGTACAGGATGGGAGCTCTTGCAGCCTGGGATTTACCAGAGCAGTGTCGAGCAGGGAGGGGAACAGTGGATCAAGGCTAGAAAGGACCGACTGAAGGACCCTACGACCAAAGGCCGCATCAACTGAGTCCATCAAGTCCACCTTATAACGTCGGGTAAAGGAATGGGGAGTCACCCAAGTGGCTGCCCTACAAATCTCTGAATAGGGAGCCCTGGCACTGAGTGCTGCAGAGGCAGCTGCCCCACGGGTGGAGTGGGGAAGAATAGACCGAGGCGGGATGACTCCGGAGGCCTTGTATGCCTCCAAAATACATGCAGCAATCCAGCCTCCAATTGCTGGATGAGAGGCCTTATTGCCCCTTCTGCGAATAGTAAACTCCAGTAGAAGGGCTGAAGATCTCCTAAAGGAGGCGGTCCTTTTAATGTAGATCTTTAAGGTTCTACGAAGGTCCAATGTGTGCCAATTCTTTTCCAACCTGTGGACTGGTTTCGGGCAGAAGGAGGGAAGGATGATCTCTTCCTGTCTATTGAACAAAGAATTCACCTTTGGCACAAAGGTCGGGTTGAGGCGTAAAACGACTGAATTTGGTTTGAAGATGCACAACGAAGGATCAATAGACAGTGCTCCGAGCTCGGAGACCCTTCTAGCGGAGGTGATTGCCATAAAAAAGGCCACCTTAATGGTAAGGAAGAAAAGTGATACGGAACGCAAAGGCTTGAAGGGGGGTTCAGTGAGAGCCCTTAAAACCAAATTCAATCGCCAGGTTGGGAAGCGGTGAACCACAGAGGGAACCAGAGCCCTGGCTCCTTGCAGAAATTGCCAGACATGGGAGTGCCCTGAGATACCCCTACCCCTAATAGTCGCTAAAGTCTTGTTGAGGGCTGCCACCTGACAGGTGAGTGCGCTAGCTGAGAGACCCTTATCTAGACCCATTTGCAGAAAGTGCAGGATGGAGTGAATCCACGTTTTCCTAGGGTCTACCTGATGTGCTGCACACCGGGGGCCGCTACCGGCCTCACACCGTCCACGGGCCTTGATAAGAACTGGGAGACTATAATGGCAAGGCCCAGGTTTCTGTATGTGGCCCAGTTACAGTCAGGATTGGTAGAGATGGTGTAATTAGTAATCTGTGCTCCTGAAGGAATATAAGTTAAAATTTGCTATGGTGCTTTCAAGTTTTAATGTATATACTATGTAGATCTTGTTTTATTTTTGTATTAATTGGTTTTTGGCCGAGGCCGTTAATAAATCAAATCAAATTTTAAAAATCAAGTCACGGGGATGTCTGGGGCTAGAGAATTGCTGGAGCAATTCCTTGTCACTGGCATCCTTAACAACCCGGTCAAGGTTGGCCCCAAACAATTTCCCCCCCTTAAATGGGCCCGACACCAGGAGGTTTTTAGCATGGTTGTCAGCTCTCCAGGATCTCAGCCACAGTCTACGTCTAGTTGAGACGTTGGCTGCCATGGCCCAGGCAGACCAGGCTACAGCATCTGTAGAGGCTGTGGTAAATAAATGAAGTGGCGAGAATGATATTCCTGGAGAGCTTACGAGTCATCTGATCAGAAACCTCCGGGTTTGGCCAAGGTTGAACCATTTAAGGATGGCTCTGGCACACTAGGATGAAGGCAGGGACATACGCAGTGTGGTCGAAACAGCCTCATAGGCCCGGCAAAGCGCTGCTTCGACTCCCCTGTCCGTGGGATCCTTTGGATATACATCCCCTTCAGAAGGGAATACAAACTTACGGGCCAGCGAGGCAGCAGCTGCGTCACCCCTGGGGACAGAAAAGAGCTGGTCCTTATTTTCTGAAAAGGAATAAAGCACCTGCTGTGTTTTGTTCAGCCTCAGAACCTTATTGGGCTGCAGTCACTCACTTGTAATCATTTTTTCAAAGGCCCTGTCCAGAACAATACCCTGATCTCTCGAGGTAGGTTTGGGGATGTACTCCTGATCAGATTCATCCACAGAGGAATCTGAGGGGCTGTCCTTACTGGACTTCGGTACCAGGCCCAGGACCCTCTGAACCTTAGTAGAAAGTTTCAATTTATGGGACCCCAGAAACTCACAATCCTGCTCACTGCAGGAAGAAGGGGGAGGGGAAGGGGGGGCAGAAGGTCCTCCTGTTCCCCCTGATAATCCCCTTGATCTGAAATCTCATCGCCCCCTTCATCTTCATGCTCAGAGGGAGAATCCACCCCCGAGAGATCCTGTACATTGTCCTCTGGGGATATCCCCTCTCGGGAAGGACCATGACTGGATCGAGGTTCTGTCGCACTGGAAGCCCCCGTGGGGGGAGGGTAGGAAGGTCCTCCTCATCAGAGGAGGATCCAATCTGTTCCACAAGGGAGATCCCTGCGGTTTTTCTGTGCTTGCGGGTCAGGTGCTTACCTTTGCTCACCTGTTTGGATTGGCCCTTACCGGCCCTGATAGGGGGGGAACGGCCCTTTTTCTTGGTCTGGGCTTGTCTCTGTACTGCATGGAATCTAACGCAGAGACTATCTTATTTAGAGCCTGATCTGCGAAAGGCCAGCCCTGCCAGTGTCTGCTGTGGATGGGCCGGGGGGCGGGGGGAGCTGGGGCCTCCGAGCTGGGGCCATTGGCTGTGCTTCGGGTGACTGGTGCCATATTGGAGTAGGGGGCAGGAGAGTAAAAACTCCCGTGGGTCACTCACCCCCCATCAGCAGTCCGGCCGGTGACACACAAAAAGGAAAAAATTAATTATTAAATGATTTGTTTAAACGATGCAGGGCAACAGCCGCCTGTCAAAGAGAGGCTGGCCAGAAAGAGTAATGTCTTCCCCGTCAACGGAGGGAGAGGACAAATTCAGCTGCGGGCCCAAAAATAGAAAAATAAAAATGGCGGCTCCCGCCAACAAGAAATTTAAATCTGACCTGTCCGGGGAGAAACAAGCGGGCAAAATGGCGGAGCCCGCCAAAAAGGAACACCGGAACGCTGCGGTGGGAGAAGCGCCTGGGCTGAGGGAGTAGAGCTCCGAGGGATGCAGCCACACAGTCCTTTTAGTTGTTGAGGCGCTGGGGGAAGCCTCCCTGTCCTGGAAAGCAGCGCGACCTGGAAGCAGGAGCCTGCAATCGGGCTAGGCCGGAGACGGGATCGGAGAAGCAAGCGGGGTGCCTGAAGGGACGCTGCCGCACCCGCCCTTCCCAGGATTCCGCGCCCAAGCGGACGGAACTTAAGGAGTCTAGGTGCCGAAATGCGCAGAGGCACCAGGTCACAACACGGCAAATTAAAGAAAGAAATTAAAAGTTAAAAAAAATTAAAGAAAAAATTAGAAAAGTGGGAGCTCTGCAGACTCCAAAAAGGGGGAGAGCTCCCAAGCCTACCTCTTAACAGTTCAGAGGCAGAGAAGCAACTGGCAAGTGGGAGGGATGAACTCCCTCTACACACGGCCAGTCTCAGCTTTACTGTAGTCTGCCTCCTTAGTGGTCTATGCAAAGATCATCCCAGGCTGCAAGAGCTCCCGTTCTACACATCCCAGGAGAAAGGTTAGGTGTCAAAAAATCTGTTCTAACAAGGGTGTACTATAACATCTATAACTCCTTTCAAACAAGGATTACAAAGGATTTCTCAAACAATTACTATTATTAATTACTTATATAGCATGAGCAATGTACCCAGTGCTGAGCAGCTGTACTCAGAGACAGGTCCCTGCTCACAATCTAGGATGGTCAAGGAAGGGGAGGATAAGGGAGAGGAAGGAATATATATATTCCCATTTTACAGATGTGGAACTGAGGCTCTGAGACAGTAACTTGCCCAAGTCCATCTAGTGAGTTCATGGCTGAGCCAGGGTTTGAACCCTGGTATCTGTCACCCACAGTGCTTGGCTCTGCTGGTGCATCATCACTTTTCATCCTCAAATAGATACAGCAGTACCATCCTCCAACCAGAATAGCACCAGGCTACAGTTGGCGCCTGCACCTGAGGTGCCCTCCATCACCCGATGTGGTGCTAGGCCACAGCTAGAGACAGACATGCAAACACCATCCACCAGCCAGGCTGACACAGGTCCACCATTAGTACCAACAACATGCCATGGCCCCATCCAAGGAGGAGCAGCCATGGAGCAAAGGGGGAGGAGTAGAGAACTTCTAGATATTTCTCTTCCCCGACATAAAGGGAAGACAGTCCTTCACTGCCTTGCCAACTGCATGTATCTCTTGATCTGGTTCGCTGCTACCTGCGTCCAATTCCTGATTCTGCACCTGTTCCAGGCTCATGGTCCTTCTCTGACCTCTGCCTCCACTCTGGCCCCCTTCAGCCTCCTGGCTGCATTACAAGCAATGACGTCCAATACCCTCAACCTACTACACTCCCTAAAACATGGGATTTGCTTACCATCGGACCCCTGTGCACCTGTGTCCCCCTTCAGACTGTCTCTTGGGACTGACCTTTGCTTGCAAATGACTACAATCTTGATACACCCTCTCTGCTTGGTGGCTGTCTATCTTCCTTTCAGAATTGACCCTACCTTATGGTTGACCATGATCCTAATAAACCCTCTGTTCGGCAAGAACCTTTCAGAACTTGGGCTATGCATCGCCAACCCTGACGGTCTCCCATGTTCAATCCCGCACCTTATCAACTAGGCTATGCTGATTCAGCCTCTCCATAGCACCAGTGGTGGCTGGTGGACTTTAAGTTTGTGGGATGATGGGCAGGGCCAGTATTAAAATTTCACACATATAATCAATAGAACAGAACATTCAATGAATGAAAAAACCACAGTGTATGCAAAATTTAAAACTACACAATGGTGGTAGCATGTACAGTGAACAAAATGCAAAGATCTGTGTGAAAAAATCAAAAAGGGGAAACCAGCATTTACTCCTGTAGATCAGGTACTAGAGAAAAAAAAATTGGAAGCTCAAGGCTTCAAGTCTGTTTTAAATAAGAGGACACGATATGTATGCATGATTTGTTTCACTTCAAATCAACCAATCAAATTTATTTATTTACAGGATCCGCCAAACATGATGTGTTTCACTTATAAAAATTGCTGGAGAGAAACCCTGGGTGCAGCCACACGAGCTGCTCAGAGTCCAATTCTCATGCAACCCTATGGCAGGCAAGCACAGCTGCCATACTACGGGGCCAATGCGAGGAGGTGGGCAGACAGTCAATCTCCCCCCTCCCCCTCCCGAGGGCCGCAGTTGGAGAGCGTCAGCCACATGAGCAGGCACCTGGCCCAGCCCTGGCTCCTTTGCTCGGTACTCGCCACTCAAAGCCCTGCTGCGGAGCTCATCGTGCGGCAGGAAAGAAAGGGTCCCGGCACATGGAATGCCATGACTTGGCCAGCCTTAACCCATTTTGATTAAATCTGCAACGTGACACATCCTTGGCCTTTTTCCAAGGGCACATCATGTAGAAGCCAGCAGCTTGCTCTGCCCTGCGGCAGGGGGAACATCTGGCAGCAGCCGGCCACACGTTATACTACATTGCATGGTCCAGCTGCCCAAGGTGGATTAAGGCTGCCCAAGACATGGTAGCCTGCCCTAGGCATCTTGTGTGGATGCACCCCCTGACACACATGTGCCCTGACTAAGAAATGCTACAGGGTGAGGTCAGCCCTCAGTACACAGCAGAGAATTCACCCTACCAGGGAAAGGCCCTATAAATGACTAACTGTGGGGAAAGCTTTAGTGTGAACTTCACTCTTAGTATGCATGAAAGAACCCAAACAGTTCTCTCATTCCTACTCCCACCTCAGCTGCATTTGGGATAGAGGAAGGCATGTCTAAAAGAGGCAGCATGGGGCAGAATGCTTTAGCAAACAGTATAATAGACCAAAATCTACCACCTGCTCCAATTCCAAAGTGTATCATGACAAAAATCAGACATCAGTTTAAAACAAAAGCTAAAAGACATATTTTAAATAGTCACATTCTGAAACTGAGTTTGTTGCACTGAATGAAGTTAATGGGAACAGGACAGTGCATTATCTAAAATCTTTTTACCGTATGCTCTCTCTTTCTGCAACTATCTTGTCCCGTTCTTGGAAGGCCCAGTCTCTCCTGCATTTAGCTACTTCTGCTTCCTGGACTGCTTCTTTTAGCTCCTGTGACATAGCCTCATATTGCTTCCGAAGCATTTCAATTTCTTTATTAGCTCTTTCTATGTCCAGCGTAGCAGAATCTTGTATCTGGAAGTTCAAATATACGTAATTTATTCTACGCACAATCCACAGGGTAAATTTGCACACTGGTTTATCTTTTTTTAAAAGGCTGGATCCTGAAATGCTTTCTTGGACAACAAGAGACAACGGTAACTAACTTTGCCTGAGTAAGGCATTTACCAAGAGCTTTAGGAATATAAGCTTCAGCTAGAAAAATTACTAAGCATTGAAAAAGACATCACGAAGAAAAAAAGAAGTAAAAAACAACAACCCACAAGCTCCTCCAAACACCAACTGGCAAATTATACAGTGTAATTTACTCAGTCAAATAATATAAATTAAAACTAATACATATTCAAAAGAAAGTAGGAACTTCTTTATTTAAAAGTCACAAGAGTTGCCTAGTTCTGCAAATCTCTGCTTATTGTTTATTTCCTTAAAGTGATGATTATGAACTCTCAGTGATATCCATGTATGAGTGCTTTAGTAAGATATAGAATACTACAATATTTAAAATGCTCAATAGGCAAAATATGTTGCATGCCAAAAAGTTAAATTACTAGAGACTATACTGGAGATATTATTGATACCAAAGCATTGAGAGTTCAGCAATAAATTAATTTGAGAACTAAAAGTTTCACACAAACCTTCTTGTTAATATTGGAAAAAGAGCTACAAACAATGCCTTTAATCCTGGGTTATTTTCTTTTGACTCAAAGTATCATACGTATGTACGTAAATATAATATATTATTCTGTAGTGGTCCCATATGATTGCTAAATCAAAAAACCCATTTGTCTTGTGATGTCACAAAGTGTGCTATTTCCCCATCACATAATCATTATTCTCAACAAAACAAAAATGAAGGACTAAATGTTGTTTCTAATACATGAGACTGTGAAGCAATTATCTCATTATAACTGACCACATAATCCATCAAATTCAAAGGGGAGCAAGGTCACTCAGCAACTTGCAGAACTGGGATCTACCTGGAAAGTTTAATCTTTTGAGAACAAAATCAAAATCTGTGCTATATTTCAGTGACACATGCAGTCTATGCAGTCTGTCAAAACAAGGTGATAGAACAAATGAGATATAGCACAGAGAACAATTTGGTACAGGCTGTCTGTGCCTATCTTTTAAGATTTGTTCAGTGAATGATAGTAAGCATCAAATACACAGGACTACAGTTCACCTACACTTGTGATTCACAACTCCCAAGCCATCTTCATACAAATGGCTTTACATTGCAATTTTAGCTCAACCCTTTAGGCTCTGGTTCTGGCCAAATTTTGATTTATCCCCTTTCTCAAATACAACTCCACTTCTTTCCCAAATGGCATTCCCACCTAACATAATGCCAAAAGAAGCAATGTCACCAGTACCACTGACTTCAAGTGACAGAATTGTAGCATAGGAATCACAAGCTTGTTTTATCACCACCATATCAAATGGATGCAGTAGAGACTATCAGCAGTGATAGGAGAAACAGTGCTGCCCAGAACCCGATATTTCTAATCTCTACTCCTCACAAATGCGGTTAGTTGTGAATAGGCAGTGCTTAATCTGAACTTCATTATGGAGGTGGATTTAAAAATCTGTGCAGAAATGAAAAATGGATTGCTTAAGAAGCCCTGTGTTATCATTAAGCACATATTTGCATGTTCATTGTCCAACTCCAAAACAAGTTTCACCCCCTGACTTTTGCAAGACAGGTGAAATGGAGGTTACTCACCACACTAAAAAAATAAATAAATCTAACTGTGAGGAAACGTCATACCTGACGAGCCTGGTAATATTCCCTTAGCAGATGGTCTCTCTGGATGATAGCTTCTGTTCTCTCTTTCCTGGCAACATCTCTTTCTTCCTTCACTGTCTCTATATCCTTGCAAGCTTGATCAAGCTCCTTCTGGGCCTCAGCTTTGTCCTTCACTTCATGGCAGTACTTTTCCAGCAGTTCATTCCTCTCACAGATTGCTCGATCTCGCTCCACTAGAGCTGAGTTTAGCTCCTAAAATGAGACCCATTGTTTAGGGGCATGTTAAAGTTTAAAAAGCAATATTTCTTCTCCCCAGTTGAATACACACTGACGTTAGAAAACCTGCACCACTAGCAGTCTGTGGAAAGAGGAAGGATACAGCACCAAGTTTGTGATAAATGCAGATAATGAATAGCTAGCAAGCTAGCACCATTTAGCACAGTTCTAAAGCTGCCACAGCACCCTTAATGCCCTGTTGTGTCTAACATAATGGAGTTCCTAACACAGGTTCATCCATGGCTTTAGGAGCGTATTTGAACCACAAATAACCAGGCAGGATTTACACAGAATTGTTATTTCCATGGCTCAAATTGGACAAATTTCTCTGCATCTTGGATGATAAATTGTAATTGTATAAAACGGAAAAACCATCATTTCCGTTATGCAAGAACACTTTTGACCCCTAAACATGAGCTCCCTTGATTCTGAAGTCTGCAGTGTAGCTGCTGTGCTGGTCTCAACTTTGAGAGAGAAGACACAAAGTAGTTAACGTGATAGCTCCTATCAAACTTCTGCCGGTGAAAGCGTGAAAGCTTTTAAGCTTCACAGAGTTCTTCCTCAGGCAAGAATCAAGCAAAACTTTGTCAAATTTGAAAGCTTGCACACTCTCACCAATAGAAGCTGGTCCAATAGAAGTGTCATCTTCACTACTTTTTGTCTTAACTGTGGAAAAATACATGTAAGACACCACAAGTGTTTTAAAGAGGCATGGATGTCTGATGTGAGATTCCACTGTGTGTTTGGGGGGAGGATGTTGTGTTTATAACAGATATCGCAGTATGTATAGGACACTGAAGTCAGTCAAACTGCATCACATTAAAAAATATTATAAAATACAGGTAAAGTATAAGTAGTACCACTCCTGGGTCAATGCAACACCATGCCAATAAGAGAGGTTTGAAACATAGGCTCCAAGTGCTCCCCAAGATCAGCAAGGCTAAGCATGTTGCAGAGGCAGTCATGGTCCAGCGCTGCATCTGACTAGTAGCGCTATAGAATTAGTGGTAGTAGATACCACACAACCAGACCATTTCTGCAAGTCAATCTGAGCCCTTCAAATAGTGTTCAAACAGCTTTAGCTGAAAGTTATTATTATATTATTATAAGCATTTATATAGCGCCAGCGATGTACCTGGCGCTTTACAGAGAATAAAATAGACACGGTCCCTGCCCAAGAGTTTGTTCGTGTCCAGTAGAACAATTGACACTGAGAAGTTTACAGCTGGCTTTAATGGTAATTTTAATGAAGATGTTGTAACTTGGAATATGCCATTACTTTCACTAACACTAACCCCCCCTGGTCTTCTGTACCTATTATCTCAAAGTTTCATGTCTTGTGTGGATCTGCCCCACAGCTGCTCAGGGACAATACTCCACAGGAGGAGGGCTGTGCAGGGGAGACTGCTCAGATGATCCCATGAGAGTAGGCTAGATGCCCACAACAGCAGGTCAGGGGCAGGCAGGGAAAGGTGCTTGGGCTGTGACACCTGGCAATTTCTTAGTATTCCAACTCCGGCATTTTCTGCAGAGCATGCAGCAGACTGCATCCGAAAATAAAAGTGACAGAGTGTGCAGCAACTCAGTGCTCCCCAAAATACTACTTACCAACAGTAAATTCTCAAATCCAAGCAGTCTCATGTGCACATGGATTTTGCCTTCTTGCAGGCTTGGAGGCAGAGAGAAAAACTGTCTTGCTGTCTTGGACCAGTCCTTCTTATAGCCAGTGACAGTTTCATCTCTGCTCTGCCACCTGCTGGAAGGCAAAATGGAGAATACTAGGGGTGGGAGTTCCGGATCTACCGGTATCCGATACTGCCCGGTATTGGGTGTACCGGCAGTATCGGATTAAACCCGGTAATCCGGGTAAATTACCGGATTCCCCCTATACTGGATTTTTTTACATTGCGGCCATTCAAATGGTAAAAAACCAAACAAACCCCCCCCCCCCCCCCCACTTTCCCTCCCCAGTCCAGGCTGCACAGGTGGAAGGGGGGACACCCCAACTCAGCCTGGCTTTAAAAAAAAATTTAAAGCCAGCAGGTAGGTATAGGTTCTTAGGTTGTACTAGGGTGATCCCTGGGGTGGGGGGTGCTTTAACACACACCCCACCCCAGGGATCACCCTACCTCCCCACCCAGGGATCGCCTACCTTGCGCTCTGGGCAGTGGTGACGGTCCGCCTCCGGCGGCTTCAGCACTGGCTGTGGCTGCCGGCTTCAGCACTACTAGGCCTTCCGGGGAAACCCGGAAGTTCACCACAAGGCCTAGTAGCACTGAAGCCGGCAGCCAGCCACAGCCAGCGCTGAAGCCGCCCGAGCCGGACTGCCGCCGCTGCCCGGAGTGCAAGGTAGGCGATCCCTGGGGTGGGGAGATAGGGTGATCCCTGGGGTGGGGTGTGTGTTAAACCACCCATCACCCCAGGGATCACCCTAGTACCTGCTGGTGCAGGCTCCGGGTCGCCGGCAGCGGCCTGGAGCCCGCACTTGGGACTTAAGAGGGAAAAAAAATGTTTTTTAAATCCAGGCTGGGCAGGGTGGGTGGGTGGGTGCCCCCCCTTCCACCTGCACAGCCTGGGAGGGGGAGGAATTAATTTTTTTATTCCATTGATTTCAATGGGGACAGTTCCCCATTGAAATCAATAGAATAAATCTGGTACAGGTATACCGGGTGTAATCCGGGAATCCGGTTTTTTGAGAACTGGTAACCGGTATTCTGCCTGGTGTCCCACCCCTGGAGAATACCCTTACGTAGGACTGCTGTGCAGTCATATACTTAGAGAAGGATACAATTTGCATCAGTGGAATAGTTTGAGTAAACTCTTACTTCCTGAATACGCCTATTGATTTCAATGGAATTGTTCAGAGAAATAAAATAAGGTAGAAAAATATAATAAATAATAGTAATAACAATAGGCTCCAAATGGGATTATGAGGCAGCATCCTGAAATTGTAAGACTAAAATCCATGTACAAATACAGTTTTAGCTTAGTTTTTGGTCATGTTCACAAGTTCACTAGTTTTTGGTCATGTTCACAAACTGTAAGTCTCAGTCGATTAAGACATCTTAGCAAAGTTAAAATCCATGTACAAATACAGTTTTAGCTTAGTTTTTGGTCATGTTCACAAGTTCACTAGTTTTCGGTCATGTTCACAAACTGTAAGTCTCAGCCGATTAAGACATCTTAGCAAAGACAAAGGGAGGTGATAAACAACCATTGGGTTTTGCCCATTAGTTACTGTCTCCTAATAAAAGCAAACAAAATGGAAATGATTAGACATGTTTGGTGGATTCCTCCTACAGACAGTTTGAAAGAGATGTATAATGCATGAAGTTTACGATATTAATAATCAACATTAATTGCAATAAATCTTATGGAAAAAATGTATATCCAGATGTAAGTATCTGTAACAATTAATTCATATAAAGGAGTTGTGTTGGGAAAGACGTCTTCCAAAATATATTCCAAAGGCTTACAGCCTTCATTGACAATACTTTTATTAAAAAAGGAAAAATTGTCTTTTTTGAGGAAATTTTGCTAGTTCTTTGAAGTAAAAAAACAAAACAGAATTGCCAATTTCTGCCAAACTCCATTTTTTATCAAATTTGGTATGAAATGAATATACAATTTGGATATCCAGAACATTTAATCCTCAACTGAAACAATAGGAGATCATTGAAAAGAAGGCAAACCCATTTTTACCATGGAGTTCTGCACTACAGACTTTCACGGAAGTAAATATAATTTTAAGAACCATCCTCCAGTTCCTTTTATAAAAAGAAAGAGAAAGCCAAATAAGCCTACATGGAAACCCCAGAAAACCCATGGCAAGGTCATGAGACGGTTTAATTTTCGCTGTCTTCAGTATGCTGATGACACTCAGCTCTGCCTCTCCTTTTCATCTGACCCAGGCCCTGCAGTCTCGGTGCTTAGCCAGTGTCTGACAGCTGCGGGGGACTGGATGAGAGCAAGCTGACAAAGTGAATCCTGACAAGACGGAGGTGATGTTAGTGGGAAAGGCGGTGGTTGAAGTGTCAGCCATCATTGATGGGGTTCGCCCTCCACTGGTTTCCACAGATTCATAGCTTGGAGGTGCTCCTCAATTCGCAGCTTCACCTTGATGCTCAGGTTGGGGCTGTGGCGAGGAGCGCTTTCCCCCAGTTACATCTGGTGCAGCGGCTTCGGCTGTACATCTCGGGTTCGGACCTGGCCACTCTCATCCATGCTTTCATCAACTCAAGGCTGGACTATTGTAACGTACTCTACCTGGGGCTACCCATAACGACAGCTCGGAGGCTGCAGCTGGTGCAGAATGTGGCAGCCCGTCTTCTTACGGGATGGGTCGCCAGGAGCACATTACACCGGTACTCCGCTCTCTGCACTGGCTACCTATAGTCTTCTGGGCCCGATTCAATGTGTTGGTGCTTACCTATAAAGCCCTAAACGGCCTGGGCTCCACATACCTGCAGGACCACCTCACTCCCTAGGTCCTGAATCAGCCTCTGCGGTCCACAGACAGCACCCTGCTCAAGGTCCCCCGTGTGTACTGGGGGGCCACAATGGAGAGGGCGTTCTCAGAGGCTGTGCCACGGCTATGGAATCTGAGGTCCGGATGGCAACGATCCTCTCCTCTTTCAGGAGGCAGTGTAAGACCTGGCTGTTCTGCCAGGCTTTTGGAGGGGGAGATGGGTGAAGGGTGGGGGGACTGGGTTAGGGTGGGGTTTGGATGACTCCTCATGGATGATGGTTTTTATCTGTTTTATATTGTTGCTGTCTATATTATTTGTATTTTTGATTGTTTTTATGGTTTTTATGTTTGTATCTTTGTGTTGTTGTTAGGTCGCCCCAAGCTGCATGGCAGGAGGGGTGGGGTATTAAGTTTTGTATTAAATTAAATTTAATTTTCTCCTATTCATCTAAAACTACTGATTGCTACTACAAGGAATAGCTTTGATGGAAAACGTCTGCTCTAGTCATTCAACTAGTAGACCTACATCTAAGAATCTATAGAGTTGCAAAGGGCACGTCACTAAAAATGGATGACTCAGTCTCACCCATTTCAAAGAATAATAATAAGTAGTTTAATGCAGTGGGATCACAGATAACAAATCCAGCCAAAAGATTAGTCCTGGCAATCCAGTCAACTGATATCAATACTGAGACGCTGAGGATGTATATTTTAAAAAGAGTTTCTATCCACTAAAAATACAGTAATTCCAAGATCCAAACAGATACAGAAATGAAGATGCATGTTGTTCTTTAATCTATTGTAATGTAGTAGCCAAAAATGGAAAGTCTTGATGATTTGTATAGTTTTTCTTGCAAAACTGGTGAATAATATCTTACCCCAGCAGAATTTTGGCATGAACTTCTTTGTTAGTCCTTGAAATTTCCTTCAAAGCGGTAATTTCTGCATCAAACCAGAATCCCCTCTCTTCTGGAGTCTCTACATTGTAGTTTACCATTACTACTTCACCCACAGTTAGTTCACTCCACTTCAGAATGGTTCTTACTCAGGGTCGAAGATTATTAGCAGCCATTTCTATGATACCGTTCTCTGGATACTCATTTAAACAAAATTCCCTTATTCTTTTTGAGTCCCCTGCAGATGGTGCTGCTGTTTGATTTTAAAGCATACAACCTGGGCTCCCAGGTAATACACTGGACAAGGCCCAGGAAGTATGGACTGTTAATTCACTGCAGGTTTCCTCCCCTGACTGGCAGAGAGGTAGTAAGCAGGAAAGCTGGGGGGTTGCCAAGAAAGACTCAACTATACTAAAAGATATTATTTAAAATGTAAATAAAAGTGCACTGGCGAGAAGACTCACAAACAGTGTGATTTTGTGGGCCAGAATCTAAAAGAATTTGTGGTGGCCACCCCATTTCAGTCCGTCTAGTGGTGTCCAAAACAATTCCAGTCATCTAGAGAAGGGGAGATGAATGGCCTTCAAAAGGTCCTTTCAGGACTCTGTTGGTGGGATGGTGGCTAGCCCAGTGGGACAAGAGCAGAGACAAGGTGTTTTGGATATGGAGGATGCGCCAATGGTTCAAACCTAAAGAACTGAATATGAAAACAACAGTTTCTTGGAAAAATTATAATGAAAACACTACTACAAATCATTTTAAATTTTAATTTTAATTTTTTAACAAAAATAATATTAAAAGAAAAATTTTAAATAATTATTATAACACTGTAAAACCATGGTGGAATGTGATATTCTTTCCCTCAAAATAATTTCTGTAAGTTTGATTAACAATTCTATAGAAATGATTTTGTTTTCTATTAAGCCCTCTAGCATATTTCTCTAACGGGACTCTCTGAAGGAAAGATAGCTTACAGCAGCAAATGTTTGCATTTTAAATTCTGTAGAAAAATGTAACCAAAACAGCAAAATAACTCAATTTACGTTAAAGAATTAACGGCTCAATGCACACTTTTAAAGAAAACGCATAATGTGTCTATGCTGGCCATAAACAGCTGAAACAGCATCGGCTGACTGGTTCCTTCTACTCTGAGTTTCTAACAGCTGAAGTGAGTCAAGTCATGCTGGAAAGTGGGAGAAAAACAAAAAAAATAGGCATGTGTCTTGACAACTGTATGGTAAAACAGACCCTATTGCCTTTCAATTGGTTGACAAGATGCTTTATAAAAAGAGAGGTCCATCCATTATGGAAAACTTCGTCAAGATGGGTTGTTAGTTCTGTTCCAGCACAGTAAGCAGACTTCTGTGGCTGATTTCACCAATTGCAGAACTGTCTAAAACATAGCCATAGCAAACGCATAACAAGCGTCCAACCAGAGAAATTCATAGCAGCAGCATCTCTATCCAGCCATGTAAGTCTCTAAAGAGACAAGAAGTTCAAAAGGAAGGATAAAGGAGATGCATTTTTTCACAATATGTAGCCAGCAGTCAAAAATTTGAACAGACAGTTCTCTACACAGAAAGTTAAAAAACTGCTATTGTGAATGTCTGTATAAGATGGAACTTCAAACATAAATGAGTCACGTACAGAAGAGTTCATATCAGGATGCTGTCAAACCACAGGCAACATCCACATGAAGTGGAGTGCATGCCACTGGGCTGTCGTGGAGCTGAGAAACCAAATGGGGAGTAAGTAAAGTGCAACTTGATCTAACTAGGAGGGGTGTAGGTTATTCAGCACCTTTCTCAAAGGCCTATGGAACTGGCACTTGCAAGAGGCAGGATGCTAGACCAATGTTTTTACCAACATACAGTGGTCTTGATTGTGCAACCAGTATCACATACATACTGGAATGAATCCATATGAAGCCTGTTTCTAGGACAGACCCACTAGTGGATTGTCCTCTCCCCTATTCACCCTCTCTCAAGGAAGCTGTCTCAGGAAAAGGAGGGAGGAAATGGGAAGCTGCCTGTGACATACTGAGATAGGCAGAGACTGTTTCATGGGGAGAAAAGGGGGATCAGGCAACATGTAAAAAGTCTTATTTATTTCTCTGTTGACATTCATGGTCTGAGTAACAAAGTTTTAACTCCTTTCCCCTCCCTCTCCAAAATCCTCTGCTAGCCCAAACACTTTTTTAAAAATAAAAAAGCATTTCCAAAGGTGGCCAATTATAGCATACAAGTAACACCTCTAAAGTCACCCACACAACCATGGTAGACCATGCTGTCTACCAGCTGGAGCACTTTTGTGACAAAGCTTGAGGGTCCTGAAGTACTGACTCAGTCTATTACCTTGAGCAAACTGTACATACGGCCTAGTTTTCAAATGTGTGGCGCCATCCTGACTCCCATCGACTTTGGGTGTTTTTAAACGTGATAGTGGACCACTTTGCCATGGTTTCCCCTGCTTTGGCACGGGGCCACTGTCATATTAGAAAGCAGTCGGGAAGCAGTCGCCAGATGTTACCATGGGATAGATCCTGACCGTGTTGGGTGCTAGCACAGGCTAGGGAAACCCCCAAGTCACAGCCTGAGCTAGCCCCCACCACAGTCGGGATCCAGCCACTGGACCTGGAGTAAAGCAGGCTTTCATGTCTGAAATCCTGCTTTACCCACCACAGCTAAGTATATAGCAGCGGTTCAAGCCATCACTTGTGACAGCACCCTTTAACTTAAATCTAGACCCAAACTTCAATTTTTATTGGTGTTTTTTTTAGTTTTTTTTTTAAAATCATCTGTCAGCAGGTTTGCAGTGTGGTTTAAATAAATTATATTGAGAAAGTGATTGGAAATCTTGCTCTATAGAACTATAATGCACCATTATTATTAGTGCACAGGAGAAAACCACCAATGCATTCTTGAAGCAGAAGAATACAGTAGTTCCTATTAAAAAAATCTTTAAAAGTTAGGGATAACGGGCCTTTAAAAATTAATGGAAAATTAGATGTCAAAGTAATTACTGGAGAAAAAACTCAGTGCTGTGACTGTATTGCTGGGGAGTTATACGTACTTGAGAGAGAACAGTGGCGTGGTGGGGAAGATGGCTACTACTACCCTATATATCTATGGATCTGCATCAAGAGTGAATGCTTTTCTCTTTTGCAAACAGAAAGGGGTGCAGATGACAGAAAGAAGCAGCACAAAAAAAGGGCGGGGGGGGGGGGGGACCAACAGCATACCCTTGCTAAAGGCTGTGTGTGTGGCCAAAAACATTGCAGTCTCGCCTGCAACTGTAAACAATAAAAATATTTAGCTAAAATTTTGTTTTTGATTGATTCTGCCGTCTGTGTCGACTATATATTCTTACATTTTAATAATAATAATTTTGGCGCTTCTTGAATTAATTAAAGTGGTTTGGGACACACTAGACTAGAATTATTTGGGAATTCCATCTATGGAGAAGGAGAGTGTGTTGTAAGATTTTAGCTGCTTTTTTTAAAAAAAATAAATCAGTTAGTACCCTTGGTTAATCTTATATTTTACTCAGGAAATAATTGCACCCACATAAGTATGTGCATTTAAAACAGATGCATCTCTTACTCAGATAGCTAATGCAATATTTGCAACTCATGCCTAAGGGACATCACTAGGTGGCGTTAGCTACAATGTGCTGTTATTTGCAATTGCAGAATATGTTCAATTTCAGTGAAAGGATAATCCCTTTTATAGGGCATTCTCATATACACTGCCTTAAGTTGAAACATCACACCGTATCAATAACTTTCCTCTGATGCCCAGCTACGACTAGATATTTATTTCTTGCACTCCTGATAAATGCATTTCTAAATAGGAAACATTGCAGGACAAAAAAAGATATCCTCGTTAAAGTTAGAAGAGCCACAACTGAGAATGATTGAATTCAAGTTCTCAGTCATTTATAGAATTACAGCAACAGCTATTTTACATTCTGCAATATAGTCATGGGGAGAGGTATATACACCTTTGATCAGTGTTCATAATTTTTCCATTATAAAAATAAAATAAAAAATGGGATGCCTACAACCCGTCAGCAACTATCATCATGTCAGCGAGTCCTATACTGTTCTCCTCCTTCCAGTCCCTCGACTATCATCCTTCTAGTGAGTAAATATGACAGTCACCTACTGTTACAAGAATATTTGTACTTGTAAATCCCAACTACAGCTATTTAGGCTCTATGCTGCCACAGCAATTTGGAATCTTTACATTCTTAATTCTCTGGCCAATATTTTTGCATTTTGATACCTAGAGCTAGGTGCCTAAATACATATTTGTGCGTCTAAACACAAGAGGTCTGACTTTTTGTAAGTACTAAGTTTGATAACGTTGGATAAGATGTTAATTATGATTAGTTCCAACTATGTAAAAAAAAAAAAAAAACCCAACAACTCAGATCAATAGGTATGTGGCCTACATTGATAGAGTGACACAGCTTGTGACTTAATCAGTTTATAAAATCAGCACATGTGACTGTTAAACCACAGTGGAAAATGTCATCACTGTTCTTAAAACAGGGAGAATCTGTGTCTAAGAACCTGGGTGAAATTCTAGTCCTTGAACAGATGTTAGAGTGAGTCTGAGAGGCTACTAACAATGAAAAGTATTATTCCTTAAGATAATACCTAGAAGTTTCCATCTGAATGACAAGTTAAAAATCAAAGTAACAATTAAAACAAGAGAGTTCCAGCTTACTGATGATTTTGACTCCACTGCCAGCTATTGCCCTGTCTCTAACCTCCACCTCCCCTTTCTAGTGAAGGTTATTCAACGGGTGGTTGCCTTGCAGCTCCAGGAGCATCTCAACGCTATCGGTTTCCTGGACCCATGTCAGTCAGGTTTTCATTCTCTGCATGGCACTGAGACTGCACTTGTGGCATTGGTTGACAATCTCTGCTTGGAAATTGACGGGAAATTGTACCCTGCTACTTTTGTTAGATCTTTGGCAGCTTTGGATACCGCTGACCATAGGGTGTTGTTGACACAGCTACGAGACCTGGCTGGGGCGCGCGGGACCACTCGATTGGTTCCACTCATTCCTGGCCAGGAGAACCCAGAGTGTGGTGATGGGGGGGCTCGTTGTCCCCTCAGAATTTTTTATTTTATAAATTTATTCCCCGCCCCTCCTGTGAACAGCCCGGGGCGGCTTCCAACATTAAAATACAATAAAATACACTTTAAAAACATCAATAATTATATAAATTATTAAAACAGGGTTCGGATTCAAACAATAATACATAATAAATAATAGATTAGGTGCGGGAGCTAAAAAAAACCTTACCCCACCCTCCCACAAGGCCTGGGCGAACAGCCAGGTTTTACAACTTAGCCGGAATGTCAACAGGCTGGGGGTCAGGCAAGCTTCCTCCGGACGGGAGTTCCAAAGGTGCAGCCCGGCCACC
Source organism: Sphenodon punctatus (assembly GCA_003113815.1). Classification (NCBI taxonomy): domain Eukaryota; kingdom Metazoa; phylum Chordata; class Lepidosauria; order Sphenodontia; family Sphenodontidae; genus Sphenodon; species Sphenodon punctatus. The sequence continues at coordinate 2,011,286 of QEPC01014420.1, read as the reverse complement.
GAGAATACCCTCTCCATTGTGGCCCCCCGCTTAACACGGGGGACCTCCAAGAAGGCACCCCCGGTGGACCGAAGGAGCCGTTCTGGGGCGCGGAGGGCGAGGCGGTCCCTGAGGTAGGAGGGGCCCAGACCGTGAAGGGCTTTATAGATCAACACCAAAACCTTGAACCTGGCTCGGCACGCTATCGGCAACCAGTGCAGAACTCGGAGCACAGGTGTAATATGCTCCCGACGGCCTGTCCCCGTACGGAGACGAGCCACCGCATTCTGCACTAGCTGCAGCCTCCGAATCAAGAACAAGGGAAGCCCCACATAGAGCACGTTACAGTAGTCCAGCCTCG
>QEPC01014420.1:1978364-2008893 GCA_003113815.1 Sphenodon punctatus | reverse complement strand
CTGCCACCAAGGGTAGCCACTGGGAACCCTCCCCCCCCTTACCCACACCTCCTACACCCCCACCCTAACCCTGCACAAAAGAACCCCACAAAAAGAATAGCGTCCCCCCCCCGACACCTCCTGCGGCCCCGAAGCACCCCAAAAGAAACTCCTGAGCTGAGCCGCTGGACGCGGGGCTTTAAAGCCCCTGGCTACTTCCGGGTGGGAGGAGGGGACAGGTCAGCCCTCTCGGCGGGCCTCTGCATTCCTCCCCCACCCCCCAGGTGCTCACAGTCCTTTCTTTTGGCCTGCAGATAGCAGCAGCGATGACAGCGCCGGGACCCCCTCCTCGCCGGCGGCGGAGCTGGAAAAGCCGCTCTCAGCAATGGAGGCAGGTAGGTGGATGCAAAAGAGACTCCTCGGAAGGTCCCTTGTAGGGTCCCACGAGTGCCAGCTGCCCACGAAGTTGCTGTAACGAGGACGCACAGGGGAGCGTTTTCAGTTGCTGCCCCACAATTATGGAACTTCCTCTCCTTGGAGGTCTGCCTAAGCCCAAGCCTGTTCGTCTTCCAGAGGAGATGCAAGACCTTTTTGTTTGGCCAGGCGTTTGGCAGGCCGGATTGGGTGGGATTGGGTAGAGGGTTTGGGGGAGGAGGACTGGTGGATTGGGTTAGAGACTGGGGTGGGTGGGATGATGTTGGTGTGTTAAGGAATTATAATAATTATTATTTTATTGTTTAGTTTGGAGTTATTTTGTGACGTATGCCACCATGGTCTCTGGAGAAGGATGGGGTAAAAATGTAATAAATATGTGGTGAATGCATCCTTTGGAAGGGTGGAGAAAGGAAGAAGAAATTTGAAGACAACTGAATAGATGAGGCTAGTTAAATACCAGATTTCAGTCAACAGGTACTTTCTACTGTCACCCTAAGTGCAATGAGATTTCAACAAAGGCTGCTACCAGATCAGAAATAGTACGTATATTTTTATTTTTTATATAGCACCCCACGGCCATGGCACTTTAGGCACTTCATATAGAACTAATTAACACATTTTTAAATTCTCAACAACCCTATTAGGTAGGTTAGGCTGAGAGAATATTGCAACTGGCCCAAGGTCACCCAGTGAGTTTCTGGCTAAAGCAAGATTGGAACCGGGGTCTCCCTCTAACTTCTGGTCCAGGTACTGCAAAACTTAGCCACTACACACACACACACTTTTTTGGTACGGTAGCAATATTTTCCATTAACTGGCATATGCTTCCCTCATCTTAGTTGCATGTAGTTACAAGCCCTCCTGAACTCCATAAGACACCTATACAGTACCTGTCTCAAAGCCTCCATCTCTTCACTAGCCACTCTCTTCTCTGAGGAGGTGTTTTTCAGTTTGGACTCTGCAAGTTCCAGTTCAGTCTGAAGTTTATCCACTTCTTTGATTACTTGGTCCCTCTCACTCATTATGAGACGGTACTCATTGAAAACAGAATCTCTCTCCTCCTTGTACTTCTCTGCATCCTTTACTGCCTTCAGCTGCATCGTTTTGAACCGTGTCACCTCTGACTGTAACCGCTCCATCTCCCTCTGCAACTCCTTGTTCTGTGCAGTGGCTTTGCTTAACTCTTGTTGTATTGACTCAAACCTAAAAAGAAAAAAGAAACAAAGGTGCTTTCATCATTCTGTGTTTGCACTTGCTGTCTTGATACAACTAAACGCTCCCCATGTGATCAAACTATGCATTGAGCCTGCACAGTGACAAGTTGTAGGAAAGTGTTTTTCTTCTTTTTAAAATGGTACCCAGTAGAGAAGTAGTGCTATGCTACAGACTAGCACAGTGGTTCTCAACCTATTTTATAGTGGGACTTGCCCCATGTCTATCCAGGGATACATTAAATAAAAAGGATCAGAAACTCCCAAGATGACAACCCATCGACTATAGACAACATGGCTGCAACTTAAATAGGAACAAAATACATTTCTTTATACAAAGTAGTTAAAAAAAAATTACAAAGTGCACAGGATGAGACTGAAAATAACACTGAAAAAAGGTTACTAATTATAGTGCTGTCGTACCTATAATACTGCATTCAGTCTCATCATCACCCTATATGGTTATAAACAGAAGTAAAATGTGGTCCAGAGATCAATGCAAGAAATTAGTGTTGCCTAGACTGAGAAGCTGAAAATACTGAGATGGTTTTGTGTTATGGAGCTGACAAATTAAAGAGTATGTAACAGATATACAAACTAATTAACGAGCTAGAAAAACTGAACTGGCATGCACTCATTTGCTTTCTTCAACAAGAGAACAAACACAGTCAATTAAATTAGGAGCCAATGGATTGCAGTACACTTTTAAAAGAGCATGAATTAATCCATGGAGCTTGTTGCTACAAGATACCAATGACAAAGATCTTAACTAAATTCAGAAAAAGAATAAAATATCCAGGCAATATTTAATAATCAGGGGTATAAATCCTCATGCTAAAGCAAGTGAGGGAGTTAAGAAGCTTCTCCTACACATATGCTACTTCATAATTGTACCCTATAGGAGTTCCTTGCAGAAACCCAAAAGTTTGTATACATATTTAAAAAATCGGTATCTCCTCAAATTAGGCCATCTCCATAGCATAATGATGTAACAGTGTGTATTCCAAACTCCATTAGAGTTACAAGAAATAGGAGTGGGAGGAAAATCAGTAAAAGCACTGCTGCAGGAATTATCACAGTATTAAAAGCAAATATGGAAAGTTACAGGGAAGAAACCGAAAACATGATATGGATATAGAGATCGGGAAAGAATATCTTCCATAGGGTTTTCTTACATCTGAAAACCCATCACAGTAGATTAAAAAAAGGAAAGTTCCAAATAGAATTCCTGTCGTCTGGCTCTGAAGAGTGAAGAGCTAAAGGGCAGATGGCATTGCACGCTCATGGGTCAGAGAATTCATATTGTATCCACAGGGTTGGCTTAGCATTTGCAACTGCTGTTATGAAAGACCATGGATTAAACAGGAGTAAAAACTGGAGTTGTTCCTGGGGGCTGATATTTTGGACAAACTCATTTGGACTTAGTAGATCAGAGGTTCTCAAACTGTGTGCGACCAAGTCTGGTCACGTTATCTGTAGATGGGGTCATGGACCCAATTAATATTTCATATACTCTGCACATCTTCCTTGCTCTCAGGGATCACAGGATTATATTTAAGTCTCAAAATTGGATGTCACAGGCAAAACGTTTTGGAACTGCTCTATTAGGTATTGTACTCACCGCTGTATAGGATGATAAAATCTATGGGATTGAGTATCAAGGGTGCATAAACTGATAAAGTTCAAGAGCAAAATTTAAAGGTTCCTGCCAAATACAAAGGCATGCTAGGTTTTTTGTAACTTCAATAGCAAAATAAGCAGCACGTCTGAAAGTGCTTCAGCTTTTCATTTTCAAAGTAACATTCACTTTCAAAACACGCGTGTGGCAGGAGTTAACGCCTACCCATTGTCACAGATGGAGAAAAGGAAACAAAAGTTTAAGTGACTTTTCTAGGGCCTGCAAATAAATCATTGGGGCCAATCCCAAGCCCGGCAGACCGGTACACGGGGCACACACACACCTCTGGCATGGGGCCTACAGTGTGCATGCAAACCATGTGGTGGCACGGGTGGTGGTGCATGGGGGGCTTGGGATCGGCCCCAGTGTAAAAACCAAAATTAGAATTCAGGTCGTGTACTGAGACAGATTTTTGTTGCCGTTGTTTTGCTACAAATGGAAAATAAATTGCCATTTGGAAACTAAGTTAAAAGAAGAATAGGTGAACTATAATTTTAAGAAAGCTGAGGTTTATATTCTTAGACTTAGACCTTTATGCAAACTGTGGCTTAGGCAAACTTGATAGTCTGATAGATGAAAAGTTCCAGAACAAGAATGGATTTTATGTTTGAAAAATATTAAATCAATTGACCATGTGTAAGCATTATCCTTTTGCAGTGTGTGAATCTACAAACACATATACCTTCTCAGAGAAGAGGAATACTGCTGCTGGAAATGTATTGCTGTGTCCCTCTGCTTTATTAACATATCAATCTGCTTCTGAAGACGTCTGTTTTCCTCCTCAGTTTGTTCCAGCCGGCTCAGATCTGTATTGTGGCTTGCTATTTTCTCATTATACCGCTTCCTTAATGCATCATAGTCCTTCTTCACACCCTCTAACTTGTCCATTGCTGTATCATAGAGTTTATTTAGTATCTCCGATGATCCATTTTGTTTCATGACCTAAACAAGAAAAGAAGGATAATTTCCATAAGAGGCAGAAGACAAAGAAAGGAATGTCGTTGCTGTCTTGTTTTCAAGCAATATGAAAATCATAGAAAATTGTTGACCCGTTGTGCTTGAAAGCTCCTTAATTATTTTCTTTACAGCTATCTCTCTTCTCAAATTGGATGTCCACAATTTTTTTTTTTTTTTACATTTTGCTTGATCATTTTGACCAAAAAAATCTCTTTACATGCAAAAATTATTACTTCCAGGATGGCAAGATTCATGGTTCAATAAGAAATGTATGTGTCAGAAAGTGATGAGTAGTTCAACAAAATTATTTGATTGAGGCAAGCAATCCAGTTAATAACAAAAAGTTCCAACTGCCTATCTTGACAGGTCTGTCTTTAAAAAGAAATTGACTAGAACAAATGTACTATAGTTTTACAGAAATCAAATGGAAAACAACAAAAACGTTTCATATTTGAATTACCCCCATCCATGCAATGTTCCCCCCAAAGTAGCTTTGAAACTGCTGGAAATGTATTGGAATTATATGAACTATGACGTATTTCATACAGCACTTTAATTTTAGTGGCAGATAGTCTTGCGTGATGATCCGTTGACTAGCAGAGACAAAGGGTGTTAATACAATTGAGAAGCTCTGTACGGGACCAAAACAAACAGGTAGGCATTCTGCCCTGCAGTGATCTGCCACGTGTCACCACCCTCCACCACAGTTGCAGTCACTCACCCAATGCTCTAGGCTGGCACCCGCAACTCCATGGTGCTGAATGTGTGTGCACCCCAACAGATGAAAGGGGAGCATGGGGCAGCCATGTGGGCGCTCTGTGGCCCTCCCAACACACAGAAGGAAGCCACATGGTGGTGCGTTGCCCTGCCTTTGCCCATATAGCAGGCTCCACATTTCTTTGGTTGACGCCATGTGAAGCAGCCCTGGGGTGAACATCTGGTGGCCACATGATACATGACAGGTGAATGTGGGGCACCATCTTGTTTGTTAACACGCGAAGTCGTCTAGGGCCCTGTCATTAAGCACGGTACTAACACCAGGCCTGAGACACAACTATAGCTCATACCACTATACAATATGTACGCAATGGATTGTTTCACAAAGCTAAATATTAATAAAATATTAATATGGAAAAAATCTAACTCCACGCTATATTTGAAGGGGAGAGTCAGTCTGAAGACTTTACACACACTGAAGCAGACTGTCAAAGGATCTTGAGGGGAAAGCAAGAGAGATGCTTCCACAAAATCTAGAACCAAGGAATAAAACTGTCCCTTAACAGTATTTGCAAGTTGGTGCATGAGAACTTGGAAATTAAAATGCCTTGAAAATGACTACAAGCAAATGTTAAAAGTTTGCGGAAAGTCAAACAATAAGCACAAATGCTGAAAAGACTAGATTCAGTTTTAAATCTTAGACAGTGGGTGCTCAAGTGCAGGCTTGCAAATAAAGTCTAACACTTCCCTCACACAGACCATCACAATCCCACTTACAACTGGTGATTACAGTAATTGGTGGCTCCTTCTCATTTCCTCTGCATTCACACACATCCACACTGCTCTTTTTAATGAAAAGTCCAAATGCTTATGTAAAGAACGGCAGCCCAGCCTGAACAGACGTCCTTACAGGATCAGTGCGATTCAAGTTTTTTTGGCTGCCGCCTTCCTCCTGTAGGTCCTACAAGCTGTTCTGTTTCCGGTGGGTAGCAGTTCTTCTGCACTCACTGCGACACTCACCACTTTCCTTGGGGTACTAGCTCACATACACAGTCCCATCGACACTGTTCTTGGTTCTTCCAGAGATGGGGTGTCCTTCACCATGCCTCCTCTCTCACTTGCAGCCTTCTAGTCTGATAGGCACTCCTGCATTAAGACCTAGCCCCTCTGGGCATGATGCCTCACTACTAGGGATCTAGGCCAACTCCCCTTTGGCCTCCCCTAACGCTAGGATCCCACTGCCTTGGGTAGTCTTGGGTTACAGGTTTCCTCCCATTATGGCAGGAAATGGTCTCTTCACTCCACTGGGAGTACACCTAAGGCCCCTTTATGGCTTGACACCACGCCCCCCGCCTCACCCGCCAGCTACCCCGCTTTCTCATGGGCTGCCTTGCCCCAGCTTCTGGATCTTTGGGGTGGTCCTGGGTCTCATCAAAGCCCCTTGGTGTGACTGGGCTGCTATTATGCCTCCTGTCCACTTTTGGGTTTAATCTGCCCTCCATGGGACACCACCGCAAGGCCCACACCTTTGGAACCACTTGCTCGTGTGTGTGTCAGTCACTTACTGGGCCCACGCCCTTGGGCAAACCCTCAGAACTAAGCAAGTGTTATGTTAGCTTCTCACCAATGGGCTGCCCTCAGTTCTCATACCCTGAGCCCTGCTCTTCCCTGCTGGCCATCTGCCTCAAGCCTCCCCTTCACTTGAGCTACCAACTGCTGGTAATGTACCCCTAGCTTCAGGTTGGGCTACCAGCTCTCTCCCCGTTGACTTGTACTCAGGCTCTCAAGAGCTTGCCCCACCCTTATGTAGGAGGCTCCCAGGCAGTCTCACTAGCAGCCCATGGGTACACTACGGCCTTCTTGGCCTAAAGCCCTGCTGTTCACGGTCTTCCTGAATCCCACTTGCCCTTCCATGGGTGAGGGTGTGTGTGTGTGTGTGTGTCAGGGTTTTCTCCTACCTCCCCAGTAGAATGGCTCCAGCTGACTGAGGAGCTCCTTGCCCTGCTGCCTAACCCTCACCTCTCCATTCTGGGTAGGCTAGCTCTTCTTATCTAGGCCTAGCCCTGTCATGCGATCTTCTGGTCTCTCTCTCTCTCATTTTATATATATATATACACATACATATACATACATATACATACACACACACACACACGCACACATACATATATATATATACACACACACACGTTCAAAATCAGTATGGGGGTGCAGGGAGGGATGTTACCTTAATAATATCAGGGAGATATAAGAAGTGCCATACTGTGTTGGACCAGTGGTCCATCTAACCTAGCATCCTGTCTCCAACAGGTGCCAGCTCCAGTACCTCAAGAGAAGTACATGTAAAGGTCATGGAACTGTGACCCATTTCCTGCTGACCACTCCCAACTACCAGTAGCCAGGGGTTTAAGTCCCAACTAGTAAGCATTTATGACTCTATCCTCTAAGAATGTATCTAATTTCCATTTGAAGCTAGTTTTGGTGTTTGCTTTTGCAGCTTCCTCTGGTAATGATTTCCTCACCTGTATTGTCCACTGCATAAAAAGAGTACTTCTGTTTGTTTTAAATAACCACCACCACCACCACCACCACCATAATCTTTATTTTTATAAAGTGCCCCCCTGCCATAGCACTCGGAGTGCTTTACACATAACAATTTAACACAACTTTTAATCCTTGCAACAACCCTGTGAGGTAGGACAGGCTGAGAAAATATTATGATAGGCCCAAGGTCACACAGTGAGTTTCTGGTTAAGGTGAGACTAGAAGCGGGGTGCCGCCCTACCTCCCAGTCCAAGTACTGCACTTTAGCCATTACACCACACTAGCTTGCTATGCTGCCATTTAACTTCCGAGTGTCCCCTTTTTCTCTTATTGTAGAAAGGGAAAGCAGTAGTTTCCTATTTACTTTCTTCATGCCACACATGATTTTAAAAACTTCTATCATATCCCCCTTGTCTCTTCTCCAAGCTAAATAGCTCTAACCTGTTGAGCCTCTCCTCATATGGAATTTGATCCATCCCTTCTATTACCCTTGGGCATTAAAATGGCAAATTTTATTTCCTCTCCTTCCTCACTGTCAATAACTATTGATGGAGTCACCATCCTGCCTGTCCCCCAAGCCCGTAGCTTAGGCTTCATCTTTGACTCAGTCCTTTCTTTTAAACCCTACATTGACTCTGTTGCTAAATCCTGTCGCGTCTCCCTCCATAACATTGCTAAGATTCGCCCTTTTCTCTCTGTCTCATCTACCAAAACTCTTATTCATGCTCTGGTCATCTCTCACCTCAATTACTGTAACCTCCTTCTCACTGGCCTTCCCCGGTCTCACCTTTCTCCCCTCATCTCTGTCCAAAACTCTGCTGCCAGGGTCATCCACCTCGCCCGTCGCTTCGACCATGTGCAGCCCCTCCTCTCTTCGCTTCACTGGCTTCCCCTTCCTGAACGAATCCTGCACAAGCTCCTAGTCTTCACCTATAAAGCTCTTCACAACCTTGCTCCCCCCTACCTCTCTGCACTTATCGCCCTCCATACTCCAGCCCGTGCACTTCGCTCCTCCTCTGTCCCTTCTCTCACCCTTCCACGCCTTCCCTGCTCCCCTAAGCGCCTTCGTCCCTTCTCACTTGCTGCCCCCCATGCCTGGAACTCCCTCCCTGTCCACATCCGCCTTGCCCCCTCCCTTCATACCTTCAAATCTTTCCTTAAAACTCACCTCTTTCGCTCTGCTCTGTCTGACTCTTTATCCTGCTGAGCCACTATTCCTATACCTACGATCAGTTTACCCTTATCCTTGCAACGTGGACCTGCCTGCTGTCATTCTCATTGTAACCAAGCCAAGTACGTACACTTGAGACCTCGCATCTTCATGAATGTTAGACCCCTTGTCTCTCCCTCTGTTCCCCTTCCTAAGTCTCTCCCCCAGCTCCTGTCTCTCAGATTGTAAGCCCTAGGGGCAGGGACCGTGTCTATTTTATTACTTTGTAAAGTGGCAGGTACACTGTTGGCGCTATATAAATGTTTGTTAATAATAATAATAATAATAATAATAATAATTTTAATGCCCATTCACCTAGCCATGCAAGATCCCTCTGTAGTTCTTCACAGTCTGTCAGAGTCTCCGTGCTGCTGGATTGAGGCCAGCTTTACGCAATTCAGCAGCACGGAGACTCTGTACAGAGAGAGAGCAAACTACAGTTGCGCTACAGAGGAGGCTTAGCTGAGGAAACTGACAAGTAGCAGCAGGAAGGAGGGCAGCCAGAAAGAAAGTATCCACTTCTCTCAGCCATGAGTCAGGGCTTGGCTACCTGCCAGGAACTGTGTGCGTGTGTGCGTGCGCATGTGCATGAGAGAGAGTGTGTGAGGGAGAGAATTGTGTGTGTATATCTGTTTATATCTATTCTAGTCGGGTCTTATTAACAACTTAACAGAATTAAGATTAAGATATGTATTACAGATCATGGAAAACACATTCACATCTTTAAACGCTTTTCAAAATCTTAATTTCTGCTAAGTAGTTAATAAGACCTGACTGAAACAGATATAAATCAGAAAGGAAGTAAGCACATATAGATGTGATATTTTAAAGAAAGGTGTAGTTGAAATTAAGTACTATTTGAAGTTAAAATAAATTTCACTTTTGATAATTTGCATTTTGAAAGATATGAAAGCATATTGGATTATATTTACATTATTTTGTAAGACGAAAAGTGTATAACAAAGCTGCCTTAACATAGAGTTTCCACTTGGTTGGAAGTTTTAGTAAATGCGACTACAACTTAACTACATCCTAAAACCAATGCTTTTTAATTTTAAATATACTATATCAACCGGAGCACCCCTTATCCACATGTTTGTTGACTTTCTAGTAATTAGCAAGGCATGACTTTCTTTGCTAAAGTCATGCTGGTTTTTACCCTTCAAATCATGCTTGTCAATATGCCTAATTATTCTGTTTTTAACAATGGTCTCTGCCAGTTTGCCCAGTATGGATGTCAAACTTACTGGTCTGTAGTTTCCAGGGTCACCTCTGGAGCCCTTCTTAAAAATTGGTGTTACATTTGCTAACCTCCAAGCTTCTGACACAGAGGTGGATTTTAGTGATAAATTACTGATAGTAGTAGTACAGTAATTTCAAATTTGAGTTCTTACAATAAGTTTAGATGAATATCATTTGGCCAGGGTGACTGCTACTGTTTAAATTGTCGATATGCAATAAGTCCTCTTCTGGTGTGAGGCTAATTTCAGATAATTCCTCAGATTCATTACCTACAAAAAATAGTTCTGGTGTAGGTATCTCTCCAATATCCACTACAGCAAAAAACTAAATGCAAAGAACTGATTTAGTTTCTCAGCAATGGCCTTGTCGTCTTTTAACACCCCTTTTGTTCCCTAATCATCTAGTGGGCCAACTATCTTTCTAGCAGGTTTCCTTGCTCTGATGTACTAGAAAAGTAATTTGGTATTGGATTTTGCATCCTTAGCAAGCTGTTCCTCAAATTCCCTCTTGGCCTGCCTTATAATGGTTTTACATTTTCTCTGTCAGTGTCTATGCTCATTCAGAATACTTTTGCATTTTTTGAAAGACAACTTTTTGGCTCGGATAGCCTCCTTAATGGCCTGGGCCTGAAAACAGATCCAATGTTCCCATGCTTGTCACTCCTGCCCACTCTGCCAGGATAATTAAGGTAATTTCCACCTGCTCATGGCTGCCCCCACCTTCCTACTGTACTGGTATGGACCCTTGTAGAATTGGTACAAGGACTCCAAACTGGGTACTGTACCAGATAAACCTGTGCACATGGAGGAAACAAACGCTTTGTTCTCTGGTCTCCTGCTTAACCCATTTTCTGCTGGTCCAGGTAACATAGTGAAGTGATAACACTGTGGGCTTAATCCTGCTGCAATTTACCACAGCTTGTAAGGAGCAACTGGAAACAGAGTAGCCTTCATCCTAAATTTATATAGTTGTTAGCTCTCTGAAAACCACCTGTTGTCTACAAAGTATTTATTTGAGGATGGCTGAGATGGCGGTTTCTCATCACACAGGTAAGGAAATGGGGTTCATCAGACAAGATTTGCTTTAAATGATAGTGTCCCTTCAGCCAACCAAAAAAACCACCTCAGCAACAACAGTAAACTGACAAAAGCTATGAGTGGTTTGCTACCAAGCTAAGTTGACAATCTGGAGGTCACTGGAGCTTAAACTCCAATACAACAAGGCTTTCAAACAAGCATACATCTATCTTTAAGCATGCAAGCAGTATCCCCAAATCCAGAGATTTTGCATGTACTTAACACTGGCCACTACAGCACCTTCCTGAACCAGAGTTAAGAAAGCACATCAACACATGCTTAAGTGCCCTATTTTTGTGAACTGAGATGTTAATAATTACTGGTCTACCTGCAAAACAGTGAATATACTTGAGAACCAAAATGGACACAGCTGAAAACAAGCGCAGCTGCTAAAACTCAGGAAGTTCTGAAACTCAGTCAGAATCAAATATTCTTTCTTAGCCTGAGACATACATAGTTCCTTTCTTATTGACATCTTTAACACATATCAAAATAAGCAAAGTGAAAAGGCAAATCTAGATTCATGTCAGAATGTGTTTTAACACCTTTATTTTAAACACAGTCAAAAGAGGGGCTTGTGGTAGAGGGAGGGAAAAGGGAGGGAAAAGAAGAGAAAAGCATACAAACAAGCAGCATTAGGCAGCAACAGTTTTCCCATCTAAAGCCCCAATATGAAGGAGAGTAAATAATCGCAGCTGGACCAAAGGGTACAGCCATGGCAACAGAAATCATCATACATGAGCAGCAGAGACTTAAAAGTCAGTCAGCTGTTTCACAGGAAATCAATGACAATTTCTGTCCATAGGAGTAATTTGATCAAAAAGCTTTTGTTCTCTTGAGCAACTGGGCTGCTGTGTTCTGCGCAGGCTGCAAGCAATCGAATGGCACGTTGGAGACTAACAAAAATAGAATTAGATTAATCCAGATGAGAAGTGGCATAGACATAGATATGGCTCTTGTCGTCCCTTCAATACAACATGATTCACTTCGACATACTGAGAAAAGGAACCACAGATATTTCTCACTGAGTAACAAACACACTGAGTTCATACAAAAAAATAAATTATTTTCAAACCCTCCACCCCTAAAACAAAAACAAAAAAACAAAAAAAAACCAAAACAAAAACTCTTCTGCTTTTTCTTTTAAAAATAATTAAAAATAATAATCTCAGAACACTTTTCAAACAGTGAGGGTAAACATCCCAGTGTGGTAGGTTTTATATCCGCGCTGTACAAAATGAGCAATTGAGGTACAGGGAGATTCAATGATCTGCTCAAACACACCCATAAGCAGTCAGCAACACAACAAGCAATATAAGTTCAAATTTGTGTAGTACTCCCCTTATGGTTGATTCACGTGACTAGAAACACATTACAGACAACAGCTTAGATCAGTGGTTCTCAAACATTTTGGAACCACACCCTCTCCTCCTGCTTTGCTTGTCTGTGGTAATAGTTGAGACCCTTACCCCCACCACACACACATGAATATAACTCGCTCACTTTCTTCATCTCCCCCTTCCCACCCTCCTATTACTACTTTTCTCCCAAACCCCCCCTTCCTACCCCATTATTTTGGAGATTCCCCCTAGCTCAGTCAGTATGTGAAGCTGGCAAACACTTTGCACGCACACACCCCAGAATATCTTCCATGCCCCTCAGTTTGAGAACCACTAGCTTAAATAAGAACTCATTCAAATTACCTCTGCATTTAGAACAAAACACAAAGCAAACCCCCACTGCGTATCTAGTTACACTGGACCAATATTTCTCTTGCCTGGTGAACAGTTATTTTTGTTTGCAGACTTTGCTTCTGAAGCCTAGCATTTGACTTGGGAGTTTGTCATGTGAATTATCCTACAGAGTTAAGTAAGGCCTTCTGGTCTAACTGATTTACACATTACTGTAACCACTTTATATTGCTTGACACTTCTCTGTAAATTAAGCACCAATTCAATGCCATTTTCAAGTTCTCCCTTTCCTTCACCCTTGTTCATTTTTCTTCATAGCGTGTGAACTTTACGACTTCTTCCAAAAACCCGTTGGTGTTGAGACAGCTTAATTGTTACATACAGTTCAGAAACATCTATTCTTTCATCCCTGCAAAGCTCTTCTTTGAGTTTGAAGTTTAAAAGCATTAATCAACCTGTAGTATTGTTCTATGTGAATAGTGTCTGTGAACCTAAATAACCTAACTTTGTTCAATCATTCCCCTAACCTTTAAGGTGTCATTGGAATAAAGAAAAACTGCCCTGTTTTTTCTTTTCTTTTCTTTTCGTGATGCTTTCCAAATATAAACATCGTCTGGACTCTTGCAGTCCCAAAGCTATCTCCTATTCAAAGAAATACCTACGGCTCTGGAAATAAAGGAGTTTTTTCTCATGGTTAACAGCCTCTTAACCTAGATTTAGTTTCGATTTAACATTAGAATTATTCAAATAGATTAGTTGAAGACAAAATATATTTTTTTTATTTTTGAAAAGAAAAAGGTATTATCTTAATTTTATGTCATGCATGCTGTGTACAACGGGATGTTTAAACAACAACTGATAAATAATGATCTGTTAAAATATTAATGGACTTGATTTACAAAAATTACTGATGCCCGAGGCAGGAGGGGGCAGCATATAAGTTTTAATATAAATATAAATAAATAAAATATGGTAACTTTCAATACAGTATATAAATAATAAATAATAACAAATTAATGAGAAACCCACAACGTTTATCTGGGATTCAAACGATGTGCTTAGAAGAAAATGGTTTGTGGATCATGGACTCTTAGCAAAAAGTAGTACTGTTATTTTTGTTTTAATTATTATTATTGTTATTGTTTTAAGAGGCTGCAATTTGCCTTTACATATAACAATTGGAGTTAAATCAGATTCCAGGTGGTCAGTTTCAAAAGGTGCTGAAGTGAGATTCTGTATTGATTCAGAAGTTGAACTACAGAATCTCACTTTACTAATTCTAGCTAATGTATTTTTACGATGTCTTGGTCCAATTTAATGTGTATATTATTCCCTCTAAGCCTTCTCAACACACAGCACCCTCACCCCATACTTTGAAATTGGGTCTGTTTGGGGGAAATTTAACCTTATTACATCTCAACACCTTTTTACACAGAATTAATGCTTTAAAAAAATAAAATAGAAATCTAGCCACTATTTGGGTGAATTACTTATCAATGATTTTTTAACAAAATCATAAAGAGACGCCTGTCTTGTTTAATACTATTTGTTTTACTGGAGAAGCCAAACAGAGAGCAATTATAAAGAAGGTAGATGGAGAAATCAGTAACAACCAAATATTGTAATTAAGTTCCCACTGGATTCTAAGAGTATACAAATAAAATGTGCTACATGTAACAGAAGGGCTGAATGTTTATAAGTAGAAAGAGGCCCAGCCATAAACATTGAGAAGTGTCATGGAAACATATTTCCACGAAGGAGGCTGAACAGAGAAGCATGTAAAAAAAGCTAAAGGTTTTATTAACATCCAGACACCCTCATGTATCCTACATCTTATCTATTTACACTGCAATTCCAGTTACCCAAATTGTTTATTCAAAAATCTAGTTATATAAATCTACAAAAAGTCCCTATGTAGCTATGTACGTTAATGAGTAATTACATTTATCGCAGTTATCCCAAAGTTTTGCATTTCTCTAGGCCATTTGAATAATAGGAATTATGTCTCTCACAACTTTCTCTGTAACTAGTTTTTCTTTAGTGTTTTTGAAACGAGCAGTGGAATGGAGAGGTGATCAAGACAGCAGTTATTAATGTTCTTTCCCTCTCAACACCACACACTTTCAATTAATCCCTTCCAATCCTTTTTCCTTCACATCCTCACCCTGCTGTCACTCCCCTTGATTCCAATTCACTAAAATCCATATCCTGCCCTGTCATTTCCATAAGATACCCAATTATGGACAGTAGACAATACAGTATAACTTCAGTAATAAGTCCTCATTGGAGCAAAGGAAATAGTTCATTGAGTATAATAGGAGTTGGCAAAAATGCAGGTTTTTGAAGGTGGGATGATTATAAAAGTTTTCATTATAAGTAGGGCTTGTTATAGAAAGGCTTGTCTGCATTTCTTTTTGGTCTTTTAAGAGTAGTTAGCAGTCTTCTCTCTCCCAGCCACATTAGGTTCCAGAAGATTTATTATATCCCAAAACAAGTTTGTGGGGCTTAGAGAGAAGAAAATATTTTTAAAAAACCAAAAGAGACTTACTCTGGAGTCATTGGGATAGAATGAACAAAAAACCTCAAAATGCTAGTTTTACAAGTAATGTATCTGGTGATAACAATCCTTATAATTTACAAACAACTTCTGGGTTTTAAATAGCAGTTATGTGTATATGAACCTGTGACATGAAGAAAATGAAGAAAAATCAGCAGTACAAGAATGGTACCGGGGGACATAGTTATACAATGCTTTGCAATGTTTTCTGGGGGATGGGGAGGGTGGGAGAGGAAAGTGTAATAGTCACTCAGACAGCATTCATGTCAAGAGCTGCAGGCTACCTGCTGTTGCTGGCTGTGTAGGTCTGCTATCTCTTTCTGATCCTCATCATGAAGTCTCTTCATTTCCTCACATGACTGCTGGAGGTGATTATACTCTCGCACTAACTGGGTATTCTTCCGCTTCATAGTATCCATGTCCTCCTTGAGCTGTGACTGGTCGCTCAGCAGTCGGCTGTGCAATGTGCTGTAATGCCACAGAAAAAAGACTTCAGACAAAATTTCCAGGAAGCTCTCTTCATGGAAACACACCACCTCATTTCAAACCAAGGGAAAGATTATTAAAAATGCAGATACAATTAATCCATTAATTCAGTTCTTTGTGCCTGAAAATCAGAAGCACCATGAGCCTGCTAAATCATACAGAAAAGCAGACATATCAGAGGCCTTGTAGAGTTAGAAGTGGTTATTTAACACTGCACAAAATAAAAATAAAAATAAAAATTATTCCACATCTACCTAGAACAAGGAATCCCCCAACAGACAGACACAAATTGTGTTTCCAGCCACATAACTGGTCTGCCCAATCACCATATTTGTTCTTGATCTGATTAGCACTCAATGTTTGTATAATTTATACATATATACACACACACACACACACACATATATATGTATTGATGTACCTTGTTCTCTCTTTAAATGCTAGTTTGATAGATTTATCTTCTTTAAAAACATATTTACCTGCTTTAAAAAGTCAAACATTTATTTACAGTGTGTGTGTGGTTTTATTATATATATATATATATATATATATATATATAAATTCCATAAAAACATCATAAAAACATTGTTTAAAACAACAATAATTTAAAGCTAAAACAGGGTTGGGAAACAAAATTAATAAAAATAGAAATAAAAATTATATACATGCACATATATATACACATACATACACATACACACACACACACATACATACATATATATATATATATATATATATATATATATATATATAACACATACACACAAAATAAAAAATTGAACTTTTAAAGCAGGTAAATATGCTTTTAAAACAGATAAAAGTATCATATGTTACCTTCAATAAGTGTATATTGTGCAATAATTACCAGAGAAATAAAATCCTATTTAAAATTACAAGCGAAAACCATACTGTACTAAAGTTATAATTCAATTTATAATTCAATGCAACAGCTGACTGTTGACTGGTGTAAAACAAAAAGTGTAATTAAATACTTTAAAACTGCAAATTGGCAGAAAGAATATGATAGTTTTGCGGGAGGTACACCCCCCCCCCCCAGTTTAATCAATTTTGGTCACAATAAGCCTTTTTCTACCCCATTAAAGGTGCCTTTTAGATCCATAAAAGCTATAAAGGGGTGCTGCCCCTGGCATGGTAGCCTCTTTAAATGCTAGATAGTATTTAGCTATCAAGTAGCTATGTGTAAAGCACTGGTCAGTTGTAGAGTGTCCAGAGCGAAAACCTGCTTGTTCTTCACCAGGGACCTGGAGCCTCTGCATTCGTTGATCCAAGTGATATAAAAGATGCTTACCATAATTTTTTACCTGTAGATTAATCAAGCTAATAGGTTTATAGCTGTCAGGCTTGCTTCTATCTCCCTTTTTGTAAATGGGAACTATAGTTGTTGATTTCCAGCCAGAAGGCCATTCATTAAACAGTATTATATTGTTAAAACAGGATAGATAGGACTAGTAACCACCAGTCACTAAACTGCTTAAGGATTTCAGGGGCCACATAATCTGAATACGGTGCCTTGTTGGCCCTAAGGGAAGTTACACAGCCATTCACTTGATCCTCAGATGTTAGAAAAGGGCCAAAGTCCTTGCCATCAACCTTAAGGATCTCTGCTACTGGGGGTATATCCATCTTAGATTTAAACTTACCAGTAAAAAAAAGAGCCCAATCAGAACCTCCTATATGGCAATCAGCTTGTATGGCTTTTTTCCCTTTTCCCGAGACTACAAACCAGAAGGTTCTACTATCCTTCTTATGTATGGCATCCTCCAGTGTCTCCCCCAACACTGGTTCTGGTATGCCAGCTTTTTCTTCTTAATATAATCTAGTTTAGTAGCCTTAAAACATTCCCAATTGGCAATAGCACTCGACTCCTTCCATTTTACCTGCATAGTCCCAAGCAACTGTTTGGTCTCTAAACACTCTTGGTCGAACTAGTTTTTATGAAATGCAAGACCAGGAAAAGGAGTTTGTCTAGTCAACAATTGTAACAAATCTTTTCCTAGTTTGTTGTAGAAGGCTAACTACATGGCAATTCTTGGATTGCATAAAATCTTGCAATGCAGCCCAGGAGTCAAGTGTCATCCTAACTTCTTGGATCAGCGCATCACCCCAGGAGCGTCTGACACTGCCCATTGGCTTATTCAGTGGACTTTGTTTAACTGCCTCCGTGAAATTTAGGGAGCAAAATAAAGGAAAATGATCTCTCTCTGCTCTTTCCAAGATCTCCATGTATCTCCCATATGGTGGGTTAGTTTTGAATATGTAATTGTATCAGTAATGTAGGCAAAAATGAAAGGGAAATTTCATTTTGTAATGTCATTTTTGAGTTGTATTCGCTCTTTAAGTCCAACTATAGGTGTTGTGGCACCATCTAGCACTCAACTCAGATCATAGCAAGCACTCTTCCTTGAATGTTCACACACTCTTACATCACTCCCTCAAGGGATATAGATAGCTGTGCGCCAACCATCCCCTTAAGTTCATCTCCTGCCACTGCAAATGGGGAGAAAGGAAGGAGGAAGTTGGACTTGGTGATAGGATACAACCCAAAGAAGACATGTTTCAGGTTAAGAAACTAACCTTTCTTCTTCATTATCCTCTCATCCTCTCACCAAGTCCCACTATTGGTTGACTAGAAAGCAAAATCCAGGAGGCAGGTTGCAGTTTACAGACCAGCAGAAAACAGGGAAAATAATATTGCACAGTCAAACCCAGCCTCACTTTGCGCAGCTGAATCTCACAGCATAATGTTTAATGGAAGTCAAAGGGGAGCTTCACGTGGCTGCCCTCCAAATGTCATCTGGAACCTGTCCCAGAGCCTCAATTGACGTGGTCATGGCCCGAGTAGAATGGGACCCAACACCCTTGGAAATTGGGAGTCCACCCACCTCATCGCTCTTTGTGATACAGGTCTGGACCCAAGAAGAAATGGATTGCTTAGAGGTCCTGGCCCCCTAGCATCCTGGCCCCAAAGAGATGAACAAGGCACTCATCTTCCAGAATTGCTTCATTTTATGTGGAGTGCTTCCTCTCCCCCTGAAGGGTAGGGTGGGGTGGGAGGGATAAGGCAGGAAAGCAAGGCAAGAAATAAGGCAGGAAAAGAAATGAACAGCCCCAGATGAAACTGCAAGACTACCTTGGGGAGGAAAGCCAGATGTGGCCTCAGGACCACCCAGTCCCTATGGAGTACTATATATGGCAACTTGCAGGACAAGACCTGCAACTCTCTCACTCTCCTGGCTGATGAGATCGCCACCAAAACAACTACCTTAAAGGAGAACAAATCCATTGGTATGGAGGCCATGGGCTCAAAGGAATCGGAGCCCGAGCAAGCACGCTGGCCAGGGTACCACTAGGGCAGTCTTCTCGCAAGCCCTTGCCGTCTCCCTCCTCTGGAAAAGAAGCAAAACGCTTTTGCATTGCCTTCTGAGGCACACGGATCTGCCACTGGCATGCCCCATTTGCACCAGTGCCTGAAAAGCTGAGTGCTTCAGCATCCTCTTGTGGGACAGCACCCAGGCTTGGCGAGGCCATCTGCCTCCAAGTTGTCCTGGCCACTGGGAACACTGCTCTGGGAAGACGTCAGTCCCACAGGCTGCGCGCCTCCTGCATAAGCGGAAATGAATGTGCTCTGCCCCTGCCTGTGCAGGTAGGACATGGCGATGATATTGGGTGAAAACAGACATGACGCTAACCACCCTTTAACCACCCTTGGTGGTAATTTATGCATGTTACAGGGCTGCATAGGGCACCAATACAGCCCTGCAACATGCATAAATAACCACCAAGGGTGGTTAAAGGGTGGTTAGCGTCATGTCCGTTTTCACCCATTGTCTGTGCAAATCGGCAGTGCCCATGTATCAGTGGCTCCAAGGCCCTCGGGGCCAGTTTCATGGCAACATAAAAGTATGTATCTTTCATATCCAGGTTGGTGAACCTCCCTGAGAGACGGGATAATTTGAGAACAGTTCACCATACGGAACTTGTAACGTCAAACATATTTATTCAGGGCCCACAAATCAAAAATAGGCCAGAAACTCTCCTGCTTCTTTGGCACCAGAAAGGAGAATTGGTAACCTACCTTCGGTGAATTCCTTTCTCTCTTACACTCCTTCTCCTCCTCCTGTTGGGTAGCTCTCCACTTGACCGGTAGGAGGCAGATGGGTATTTTCTTATGCGCATGCACCTCCCGAGCTACCCGGCTGTCTTCTCCAGTCTGTATCATAGCTGAGTGCCCTTGTAATCCTGCTCCTTATTAAACAATCCAGCTACTATAAATCACTAAATTGAATGCGGGAAAGAACTAAGAGAAAAACACGAACTGCAACAGGCTAACCAATTGTAAACTTGATCTCCTAAGTACCCAGGGCTTAGGATAGTTAAGAAAAACAAAAATTATGACTCTCCCATATACGTGAAGCTTTCCCATTAGCTGTGTGGCAGGGAGGGCCGCAGGAGCATAAGGAGTGTAAGAGAGAAAGGAATTCACCAAAGGTAGGTTACCAATTCTCCTTTCTCCTCTTACCTCCTTCTCCTCCTCCTGTTGGGATATACCCAAGCAGTCTCAATAACTATTTTGGATGGGAGCAGACAGCACTGGGAGAGTCCAGTACTGTCTGCAGCACCCGTCTGCCAAAAGCTGCCCCTACTGATTGAAACACATTGATTTTATAATGTTTCACAAAGGTGTGTAGCGATGCCCGTGTTGCTGCTTTACAAATCTCCTCATAAGAGGCTCTTGCCTTAAAGGCATAAGATGTGGCTGCGCTGCGCACAGAATGGGCCCAAATCTGGAGGGGAGGAATCCTCCCTTTTGCCTTATAAGCCTCTATAATTGATTGTTTCACCCATTTGGAAAGCAGAGACTTGGAAGCCTTGATTCCCTGATATCCCGGCCTGATATTAACAAAAAGGGCCGTGGATTTTCTGGAACCCCTGTGCCAGGTTTTTTTCTTGGGGTGGACCGGGTTGGGGCAAAAAGAAGGGAGTACCAACTCTTGGGCTCTGTGAAACACCGAGTTGACCTTCGGAAGGAAGGCCTGATCTAATCTCAGTGTTACCGAGTCCTTCTGGAACATACAAAAATTCTCTTCCATTGTCCTGTCCTTTGATATGTAGAGCCTTCAGTGATGCTATGTGAGTCTGCACCCATGAAAATAGCTTGATCGCTTCCTGGTGTAAAGATGGCGCTCTGGATCCTCCCTGGTGGTTGATGTAAGCCTTCGCCATAACATTGTCGGTGTATACTAGTAGGTGTGTCCTGGTGAAGGTGGGAACCAGCTGCTGCAAGGTAAGTCGTACGGCCTTCAGCTCCAGGAAATTTATTTGTTGCTGTGCATCCCTCTGTGACCAGGCACCCTTTATTGATTGCGTCGCTGTGTGTGCTCCCCAGTCCCTGAGGCTGACGTCTGTTGTCAGCACCTCTCTTGTTGGCTCCATGAGTGGCACGCCCTCTTGGAAGGTTGCGGGTCTTAAGCACCAGGACATGGATTTTTGCAGGTAGCTTGGAACTGGAACCCAGGGAGTGTGCGGAGGTGAGCTCGTGCTGGAAAGGCTTTAGCAGCCTCTGCAAGGGACGTAGGTGGAACCTTCCCCACGTTAAATGGGCTGTGCAGGATATGAGTAGTCCCAATAGCGATGCCAGACACTTGAGCCTCATTCGTCTGCTCACTCTGAGTATCTTCACCAGCCTTAGGATCTTCTGTATCTGAGACTGGGGGACCAATGCGAGATCGGAGCTGGTATCGATGATGGTTCCCAGATGCTCCAACCTCTGCGTGGGAGTGAGGTGACTCTTTTCCCTGTTTATAAGGAATCTGTGGTGCTCTAGGTACGAAATTGTCCTGTCGAGATCTGCACTTGTCTTCTCTCGAGAATGGGACCAGATCAGGAGGTCGTCCAAGTATGGGTGGATATGAATTCCCTCTGCTCGTAGATTTGCCACGAGGGGGATCAATACCTTCGTAAAGGTCCTGGGAGCCGATGACAGGTCGAAGGGAAGGGCCCTGAACTGCCAAAGCTCGTTGTTGTACGCAAACCTGAGCCATCTCCTGTGCGGTTCCCAGATCGGTATATGTAAGTAAGCCTCTCTGAGGTCCAGCGATACCAACCAATCATTTTTCTAGATGCTGCAACAGATGGACGTCACCGTCTCCATTTTGAAACTTCTTTTTCTTACATGGCAGTTGAATGCCTTCAGGTCCAGTACCGCTCTCCATTTTCCTAGCTTTTTTGCCACCAGAAAAACAATAGAGTCCTGAATAATGGTGATGTGGCGGCACCCTCTCTATGGCCTTGATATTTGCTAGTCTTCTGATCTCGGCGGTTAATGCGAGATGTTTTGTGACGTTAACCTTGACCTTGGAGATGCTAGAAATCTGTGTCTGGGGGTGCTTTCCAGCTCCACGCAGGAGAGGACCCAGGAATCTGTAACTGATTGGGTCCAGGCCCCGTGGAACTGCTGGAGTCTGCCCCCCACCTGTGCGTCGGCACAGTCATGCCTCCTGTCTTGCATGACTGGGCCCCGCACCTCTCGCTCGTCTTCTGTCATATCGCCCTGCTTTGAACCCCTTTCCCCTGAAAGTGAGGTTGGGGGAGTACCCTCTCTGAGCTTGGGTCTGGAACCTCCTAGAGGTAGCTCCGAAACCTCTAACATGAAAGGAATGCCCCCTAAAGGAGCCTCTCTTTGCACTCACTTGCTGGAGGTTTCTTGTTTTATCCTTACAGGAAGCCTCCTCCAGTACCTTCTCTAAACACACTCCAAACAGTTTAGAGCCCTTGTAGGGACAGGCAGTGAGCAGGTTCTTTGCTGTTACATCCCCATCCCAGGAGCGTAACCACACCCTGTGCCTGGTCACTATATTATTTGAGACCGCTCTGGCAGACCATGTTAAAGAATCTGTTGTTTCGTCTGCCAGAAAAGCCACTGCCATGCAGATCCTGGAATTGATCCTTTGTGATCTCCTTTCAGAGATCTCGGGGTCTTGCGCCTCCTGCATCCAGGCTAACATGGCCCTGGATACATAGGAGGCTGCTATACTGACTTTCAGGGATGCTGACGTGGACTCTAGAGCCCTCCTAAAGGTTGTGTCCACAGCTCTGTCGGTTGCATCTCGGGGATCGCAGTCCCCCTCAGAAGGGAACACTGTATGCCTAGCCAGGGATGCTGCCCCTGCATCGACCTTGGGGTTCCTGAACAACAGCTCCTTCTTTCTTGTGAAAGCATATAGGGAATCCTGTGTTTTATTCATTTTATACCCCCCTTGTCTGGGTGCTTCCACTCCTCGAGATCTAAACGCTCAAAAGCCTCATCAAGAGGGAGCCCCTGATCCCTTCCGTGCACTAGCGGTATGTACTGCCTGGTCTCTTCCTCCTGAGAGTCTGAGGAATCCCCCTTGGAGGACTTCTCCTTCAGTTGCAGGGTCCTTATGACTTGAGCTACCAGCTCACTCCTGCACTGCGGGGGAAAGTGCCTTTCATTGTCTTTTGGGTCGGAGGAAGACTCAACCAATTCCCCCTCCTCTAAGTCAGAGTTTTCTTGCTCTGATGCTGTGGTTGAGTCAGACTCTAGCTCTTGCTGGGCAGAACTGAACTGTGTAGCCCCTGCTGGCTGTTTCCCCTGCTCCCTCTCCTCCGCAGAGGAAGAGAAGTCCAGTAGACTGCCTGTGGCTCCCTCTGGTGGGTGTTTTGCCCTCTTTTTTGGAGGCCCTAATCTTCCCGCCTTTTTCTCGCTGGGCCTATCTGTGGGGGGTCTCTTTCTGCCCTTTGGCTGTGACAGTTTGCCCAGGGTGACCATAATTTCTTGGACTGACCTTGTTAGCTCTGCCAATTTCTCCTGGGTATCCTGGCTCTCTTGAGAGGACACTGCTGCTTCAGGACCCCCTGAGGGGCCTGAGGTGGCTGGAGGACCCTGAACACAGCTCATTCTGCTGTGGAGGGCCTGCCTATTCACACGGCTCCCCGCTGCTCTTATTGTGCCCCTCCGAGAAGAAACAGGGCCGAGGCGTGCTGCCCCTGTTCCACTCACTGATTTTTTAGTTTGAGACAGGATTTGCTCTAGGGCCCAGGTCGTGGCCTGATTCCTCCCTTTTTTTTTTTTTTTAATAGCCCCGCAGCGCTGTCTCTGGCTCCCGTCGCTGATTGAGGGCTAGCTGTTCTCTCGGGCCCAGAGCTTCAGGTGGCTGAGGGAGATGGGGGAGGGGGGCTCCACCTCTGTGTGGCGAATGCTGGGCTCCGCCTGGAGGACTGGCACCTCCCTTGCCCAAAACCCTGATCTTCCTGTTTGATGGCTTTCACCCACCTGGTTAACTCTCTGCTTTTTTTTTTTTTTTTTTTTTTAAAATGCGACCACAGAACTCATGAGACTATTTCTTGCCGACTTCTGTACGGTCTCAGTATGCTTTTCTTTTCTTTTTTTTTTTTTTTTTTTTTTAAGATTCCTATCGGAGCTGCTGACACAAGCGTCCTACCGGCCTAAGGCAGATGAACGGACTGGAGAAGACAGCCAGGTAGTCCGGGAGGCGCATGCGCATAAGAAAATATCTATCTGCCTCCTACCAGTCAAGTGGAGAACTACCCAACAGGAGGAGGAGGAGAAGGAGGTAAGAGGGGAAAGGGGAGTAAAAACCCTGGCCCCACATGTCCTGTGGGACTGGTTCTATGGCCCCCTTGACCAGCAGCTGCTGGATTTCTGCTCACAAGGCTGTCACAGCCGCCACATCCCCTGGATCTCGGTGTGTACCAACCTGTCCCCCAGCCAGGAGTTAAACTGGATGGAGCAGCCATCCACAACATTGGTCAGAACCCATCTGTCTGAAGTGATGGCACCGAACAGCCCCTACTTATCAAAGGGCAGGTTCTCGACCACATATTAGGCCTCAGGAGACAGTCCTGTGAAGCGCAGACAGCCATGGAGCCTAATTGTGATACTTCTCGCTATTGCCCAAGCTCCCAAGACATCATCATCATAGGACACCTTTGTCAGGTGCCTAGAGAAAACACCATCCACAGCAACTGTTTTCAGCTTCTCCTTGGCATACCCCTGTGGTAGTGCTGCATGCGTCCCAGAGGGTATAACTAAAATGGGTCACGAGAGCCAGATAATTTCCCACCTGTATGTCCAGGGAAGCAAAAGAATATAAACTGCGCCCCAGTGCATCTATGCACTTCCCCTCTCTATCTGGGGGCTAAAGTGTGGACTCCTCTTAGCCCACTCTGCCACAGAAGTGGCAATCAGGGATTTTGGTAATCGATGGGTCATCAAATACTCATGCTCATGCCTGGGACCTGGGTACATTCTCAATTTCTTAGGATCAACTGCATGCACTGTGGCAGGGTGACTCCAGATGTTCTTGTCCACTGGCTCCAAGATCCCGTCAGCCAAGGGAACAGCTATACACTCCCCTCTGGCCCATAGCCCACATATCATACAGATACAACCCTTTGTTTCAGGGTTAGCCAAGGGCACTCTCTCTGTGGTGGCCATCCGCACCAAGAGGTCCTGGAAGGAGCCGAAGTCCAAAAGGGGAGAAAGGTGGGAATGATCCAGTTCTTGGGCTAGGGAAGTCTCCCCCTGCACACACGTGCGCTCCCAGAGCCAGCCCATCCCTGCTACAGTAGTACCTCCAGCAAACCAGGTGGCCCTGGCATGGCGCCAATGGTATCTGGTGCTGAGGAAGGTATTCTTGGATCCTGCTCCAGGTCCTGGAGAGAATAGCCCAAATGCAGCATCGCATACTGCTGCATGGACTTATAGATGTCCAGCACCCTTGGTGCTGATGGTCTGGCACCAGTCCTTAAGGCCAGCTCAGCACCCAGGGGTCCACGGGAGCCAGTCTTGTTTATGTTAACAATGGTGTTGAAGAGTGCACCAGTAGCAACTGCTGCCTCAGTGCCAAAGAGATCAAGGTCTGGCAGGCGTGAACCGAGAACCTGGGCCATAGAACGCTCTATGAATGGGGTCAGGAGGTGCTCGAGCAGAGTGAATGCGTAAAAACTAGCTGTGGATCCTCACCCCTGACATGACTGGGTGAGGTGTCAAGGAATGGCTCCTGCAGGTCATCAGACATCTCATTTCATTTCATTTTTTATTTGTACCCCATACTCTCTTGCCACAGGCAACTCGAGGCGGCTCACAACAAAATGAAACAACTTATAACACAAGTTACAAAAATACAATTTGGTCCACAGGACCCACAAAGAACCCCGCCCCCCCTCCACACACATTCTTAAATAATAAACTTAACAAATTCATATCTACGATACCCAGCTTCAATCTCCATTTACTCCACACCCCCTCACACTTCTTCACTGCTGCCACCAGGGAAGGAGTCCTTCTCACCCCCCTCATTCCTTCCTGCTCTCACCAGGAAGTGAGTCCTTTCCACAACACAAGAAAAATATCATATATATTGTTAGTTTCTCCCCACTCATCTACATACAGTTATAATACATAATTAATAATTCTAACCCATCCAACTTCATTTATAAGACATAAATTAAACAATCCCCTTCCAATCCCCCAGCACTTCAGTGTAGCCTACTATCCACATCCTCCTTCTCCCTGCCCTGCTACCACCAGGGAGAGAATCTTCTCCAAATCTCCAGTTCTTCTCAAAATTCGTATTCCCCGATGGGACAGCTCTTCTTCCCACCACAAGTCTATAATAGTAAACTTACGTTCCAGTCCCAATCCTCGGGCCCAGCCAAATGGCACGCTCCAATAACATTTTCCTGGGCTGGCGAGACTTCTAGTGAAAACTTGGGCATCTGGATCCTCTTTCACTGGCACTTCTTTCCACGCCGATCTGGCTGCAGAGTGCGCTCCCAGTGCAGGGGGGTGCACACTGGTGACCTGACCTTCCTCGGTACAGGGAGAAACTGCCCTGGCCAGGTTAAGTCCAGAGCGTGCTTGGGCCCTGCGCGCTTCAGCCCAGGGCGATCTGGGCCTGATGGTGCCTCCTCTGCTGAAGCACAGGCCAGAGCAGGAAGCTGTTGGGGTTGCTTATGGCACGTCTCCAAATCTGACAGTCTCGGGACCTGCTCTAGGACAGATATGGCCTGGATCATAAAAAGACAGAGCCCACTGGCTGGTGGAGCATCTTGAGTATGGGGTCTGCACCCCAGACAAATCGCACATGCTGCAGTGTTATTCTCAGCACCTAGACAGAACAGGCATCAGTCATGGGCGTTGGAGTCTGATAACTTCGCTGCACAGAGGGTGCAACTTCGAAAGCCCTTTGCACCAGATTCCATCCATGGTTATTTGTGCTGTTACTAAGCCCCACGATAGCGTGAAAGAAATGAACTGAAGAGGATGGTTGGGGCAGGGCAATATATAGTCTCTGAGGGAGTGACATTAGAGCATAGAAAATTAAAGGATAAGTGCTTGCTATGATTCAGGCTGGGTGCTAGATGGTGACACAATACCTATAGTAGGACTTGGTGAGAGGATAACAAAGAAGAATTTAGATTTAGGATGTTACTAGATTCTTCTTCCAAGATACTCTGACAAAATGAGAAGTCTCAAATTAGACATCTAAAACTGGGATTAAAATAGATTAAAATAATTTAATTTTGAAAATAATTTAATTTTGAAATTTTGAAACTTTGTATGGCTGCTCCTCAGTGAAAGAATATTTTACTGTACTTATTTTGAGTGATTCAACCAATTTCAACAGCCTCCTGCATAAATTAGGAGGCTACAACCTATATTGAACGTACAAAATTAAATCCTTTTACATTTTAATTAAAGTACTTACTTTGTTCTGTTTTGAACAGAAGTGAAATAAGAATTGTCTATCACTTTAAAATGCACTAATAATTCACATTAGCAATATGTGTTCTCAGAGAAAAATTGCTAACAGGAATCAGGCTACAAGCACAGGGAGTCTAAATATTTGAAGAGAATGTAATGGATGGTAGATCACTGAGAAATATTTTATTGTGGTCGCCATTAGCATCACAAAATAGTTACAAACAAACAAACAATCAAAAACCAATATACATATGAATCCCAGTACATGATACAAAATAAAACCAACACAGAAGTCCCAATAAAATTTTTAAGAAGTGTTTATGAGAGATCTGCTCCATGATCCTAACCAGTATGTAGGAATACTTTTTGTTGGTGACAGAACTGACATGTGATAAATAAGGAGCAAATGATCTCTGAATAGCGCTTGGATAATGACAGGTGAGGTAACAAAGGGCAAGAACATATTCTTTTCTTTTCTTCCTCCAAAGAAGAAATCAAGCGGACAGATAGGATGAACAAACCTCTCTGGAAAGTAGCCATGCAGGTCACTTAATCTGCTCTTGGTGCCTTACGTTATTGACATTTCCTTTTTTCAGTGCTGCCTCCTGAGTAAAGAAGCTTTAATATTAAGTCAGTCATGTCAGATAACATGCCCATGTTGATACATACTAATCAAGTATCTGTGGTGCATTGTTATTCTCAAAATTAAGTGAAGCATTCTATTTGCCTCATCTTTTCTCCCTTAGACAGAATGTCTAAGGAACTTTCAATTGAATTGAAGTTTCATTACACCATGGGAAGGAACATGCAATATTCACTCTTTTCTTATTATCTGTTTGAAAACACAATATCTTGTCTATCACGAGGGCTAGAAAAAATGGTACCAGTATCTTCCATATATAGCAGGCAAGGGAGGAGATTCTACAAGTACTCAAAGTTGGCTACCTCCATTCCTATTGAAGGCACTGTAGGGGTGGGACTTTCCATTTCAGTTTTATCCAAAATAGCCTGAAAATGGTTTTAAACTGGTTTAAAGTCTTGGTTCAAAAAATCGGGCCATTTTGGAAGAGGGCAGATGTTCTGTGCATTCATGGAGCCATTTCACGCATGTGCAGAATGGCTGCCCTCTTCCAAAATGGCGCTGAAACTGCCAGCACCATTTCGGAAAAGGGTTGCACATGCACAAAACAGCCTTGGTGGCCATTTTGTGCATATGCGCTGCCAGAGCAAGGAGCTCTGGCACAGTTTCCTGGACCTGGACCAAGAAAGAAGAGGCTTCCACCGCTGCAGCTCCGCCACCTGGCAGGGGAGAAGGCCTACTCCTATCAGGTCGCAGAGCCGGCTCCATTGCCAGGCAGCCAGGCCTTCTCCGCCGCCCCACAGCAGAAAAGTCCAAACGGCCTGGCAGCGGAGCCAACTCTCGCCACCACCCAGCAGCAGAGGAGGTCTGATAGCTGGCAGCGGAGCCAGCGGCTCCTCCTCACCCCCATCTGCTGCACTGGTGGCAGTAAGTGTAGGGCCCCGGGCATAAAGCCAGGTCTGGGGATGAATCCCCACCTCCACCCTCCAAGGCCATGAGTGGGCCCTGAGGAATGGTGGGGGTGGGGATTAGGAACAGCCTGCTTAGTGTTTTCTACTGGTCCCAGACCCTGTGTTTCAGTTCTCAGTTCTCTTTCCCATTGACGTCAATAGGAAAGATCTGAGAACTGAGCCTCGTACCAAAATCAGGGATAAGAAAAGGAGAATTGGTCACCTACCTGGGTAAATTCCTTTCTACCCTGCGATCCGTATACTCCTCCTGTTGGGCAGCTCTCCTCATTGACCACTGGGAAACAGAAGTCTTCTTTGTTCTTTTGCACATGTGCGAGTGAGCTGCCCGCCCCTTCCTCAGTTCGTGACAAGCCGAGGAATCAGCAGGTCTGCATCTGTAACTCTTTCTATAGAATACTGAATCAATAACTTTTTAACAACGAGTAAACTAAGGAGGTTCAGAGAACCCGAGGAACCTGAGTATCTGTTTGGTACGTCCTTTGTATCCTCTCCAGTGCTGTTTGGTAGGGAGGGTCGGAGTAGTATACGGATCGCAGGGTAGAAAGGAATTCACCCAGGCAGGCAGAGCCGGCCCAGGGCATGCGGCACATGTGCGGCCGCACATGGCCCCACAGCCAGCTGTGGCCCTGCACTTGCCTGGCTGGGCAGCAGGCTGCAGCCAGCTTCTCCCCCAATAAGCTCCCCAGTAAGTTCTTCTGCCTCCCCTCCCTGGCTCCAGATCCCATCCCTCACCTACCTCTCCCTCCTAGCAGCAGCAGCAGCAGCAGCAGCAGCAGCAGCAGCAGCAGCAGCAGCAGCAGGGACACCAGATCGGACTGGGAGATAATGCTGTTTGTTTACAAACAGCTCCTCCTCATGTGCTGATCAGAAGGTTGCTACCTTGTAAAGAAGGTTTTTCGAGATGGCTCCCAACATTCTCACAACCAGGTTGTGTATGCATTGCTCACCCTATTCAAATAATAGACCACGTGATGGTCTGAGCTCCTCTAGTATAAAAAGTACCGACTCTCCTCCTCAGAATGACAGTTCCTTCCAACCCTTTCTACAAATATAAGGAAAGAATTCCATGCGGGGCTGGAAGGGTGGGTGTTATGAGAATGTTCTGAGCCATCTCAAAGAACCTTGTTTACAAGGTAGCAACCTTCTGTTCTTCTTCGAGTGGCTCCTCACATGATATTTTTACATGGCTCCGCCGGGTGGGGAGTCCGTGGGCACGCCAGTGCATGGACAGGGTATGCATACGGCTGCACACGCATCCCCACTCACCCACCGCTCATCCACACCCACATAGTAACCACCGTTTCCCCTGGTTGCTCCTTGCGTGGGGAACGAGTGTGTGTGTGTGTGTGTGTGTGTGTGTGTGTGTGTGTTAATGGGGATGCGTGTTAGGCAGGTGCGCACATACCCCCACTCACCATGGGC
>QEPC01014420.1:1967542-1978145 GCA_003113815.1 Sphenodon punctatus | reverse complement strand
CTGTTCTGTCTTGGAAAATAAATCTGCAAATATGGTTCTGAGATTATTATGGCTGCTATTTCACTAACTTTTCTTAATGAAGTTATTGCTAACAGGAATACTGTCTTTAAACACGCACCCCATAACCACTTCATTTGTGCCCCCCATATAATCAATTCACGCTGCCCCAGGGGCACAAATTAAATTGGTATGGGTGGGGGCAGCGTGAGTTGATTACATGGGGGCAGGGGCCACAAATGAACTGGTTATGGGGTGCGGGCAGCATGAACTGATTATGGGGGCACAACTGAACTGGTTATATGTCTCTTTTCATGGCATAATGCGCGTACATAAGGCACAGGTGGCACCGGCAGCAAGAAGCAACAGGCCCTGGAGGCCAGACTGGCTAAGCTCACCCCCTCCTCTAGTAAGGCAGTAGATGCAGTCGGTCTCTCTGTGCCTGCCTCACTGCCCACCCAGCTGCCCCTGCAGTGGAACCACTCCTGGGGAGTGGTGGTAGACACTCAGCTGGGGAGGTGGGCGGGGGGAAGCATTGGGAGGCCATGCTTCTCCATGGTTGCATGGAGTGGTGGAGAATGGGAATCCTTCCTATCCAGAGGGAGTTGTATGTAAATGTATATATTTGCATAATTAGGTGGGGCCTAATTATGCAAATTAGGCCCCGCACCAAGACTTCGCACATGGCCTCACAAACCCTGGAGCTGGCCCTGCAGGTAGGTGAGCAATTCTCCTTTTCCCCCTGCATCCGTATACTCCTCCTGTTGGGATGTAACCCAGCAATTATTTCCTCCTGCTTCTTAAGGGTGGGAACCAACAGCACTGGCATTTTCCAGTACTGCCTGGAGCACCCTTCTACCAAATGCAGTTTGTGCTGAGCGATACACGTCTATTTTGTAATGCCTGACAAACATGTGAATAGATGACCATGTGGCTGCTTTGCAGATCTTCTCATAAGAGGCTCTGGCCTTGAAGGCGTACGAGGTGGCTGCGCTCCTAACGGAGTGAGCCCAGATCTAAATTTTGCCCCTTGCTCTGTAAGCTTCCACAATGGCTTGTTTGACCCATTTGGAAATAAGGGTTTTGGATGCCTTGGTTCCACTCCGACCCAGTCTGGTGTTAAGGAAGAGGGCCGAGGATTTGCAAATTCCCTGGGTTCTAGCAAGGTAAATCTTTAGAGCCCGCCTGACGTCTAATTTGTGCCAGAGTTTCTCCTTGCTGTGAGGAGGTCTGGGATAAAAGGAGGGTAGAATGATTTCCTGATTTCTATGGAAGATAGAATTGATTTTTGGAATGAAGGCCGGATCAAGTCTTAGGGTGACTGACTCATCCTGAAAGGAGAGGAAGTTATCCTCTACTGATAGTGCCCCAAGCTCTGAGACTCTCCTGGAGGAGGTGACAGCTACCAGGAACACTACTTTAATGGTTAGGAAGTATAGCGATACATGCTTGAGAGGTTCGAAGGGGGCCCTGGTGAGTGACTGCAGAACCAGGTTCAGATCCCAGAAGGGATATCTGTGTGCTACTGCGAGAGCTATAAGTCTGACTGCCTTTAGGAAACGTCTAACATGTCTGTGTGATGAAATGGACCTATTGCCTACCGCCCTCAGGACAGAATCAATTGCTGAGGCCTGTCTGGCTAAGGTGTTAGGGGTTTAGCCCTTTGTCCAGCCCTTGTTGTAGGAACTCGAGCACCTGGGGAATTCCTGCCTTGCAGGAATCTTGACCCTTAGATATTGCCCATAGGGCGAAGGTTTTCCAGGTTGTCCTGTATGCCCTTCTGGTAGCTGCTCTTCTAGATAGCTGTACGGTTGTTAAGACTGCTTCGGAGTAGCCCTTCCTTCTCAGTGCCGCCCGTTCAATTTCCACACTGTCAATTTTAGATTCTGGATGTTGTCGCAGATTACGGGGGTCCTGTGACAATAGTGTGGATTGAAGGGGTAGCGTTCTGAATTGGGCTTGGCTGAGTTCTATGAGGTCTGAAAACCAAGGTCTCCTGGGTCACCAAGGTGCGACTAGGAGGACAAGCGCTTGTGCCTGGATTATTTTGGTGATTGTCCTGGGAATCAGCGGGAATGGGGGAAAAGCGTACAGCAGGCCCTTGGACCATGTTTGGTTCAGAGTGTCTACGGCCAGGGCTCCCTGGCATGGGGTTCTGGCCATAAACTGCGGTAGCTGTTTGTTTGCGGGGGATGCAAACAGATCTACTAGTGAAAGCCCGAACCACCGGACTATGCACTGGAATGCTGTCTTGTCCAGCGTCCACTCGTGTGGGTCTATGGTCTGACGACTCAACCAGTCCACCTGTAGATTGTCGGTGCCCTTTATGTGGAGTGCCTTGATCGAGAGGAGATGATGTTGAGCCCATGTAAATAGCTTGACCGCTTCTCTGTGAAGGGAGGGGACTCAAAAGCCTCCCTGATGGTTCACATAGGCTTTGGCGGTTATGTTGTCTGTGTACACTAGTGCGTGTCTCAGGTGTAGAGCTGGTTGTAGCTGTTGGAGAGCCAGTCTGATCGCTTTTAGCTTGAGAAAGTTTATTGTCTTTGTTTGGTCCTTTTTGGACCAGATGCCCTGAACTGAGTGACGTCCCGAATGAGTTCCCCAGTCTCAGAGGCTGGCGTCTGTTGTGATTACTGTTCTAGCTGGCTCTGTGAGGGGTGACCCTGTGAACGCCTTTGGGTTTAACCACTAGGACATTGAGCGTTCTAGTTTTGGTGGTACTGTGATCCACGGGTTGAGGCCGAGCGTGACATCTCTCTGCGAAGGTCTGAGCAGCTGCTGCAAGGGTCGAAGGTGGAATCTTCCTCACGGTACCTGAATGACACGGTACCTGAATGACACCAGGAGGCCGAGTAGCTGGGCCAGTGTCTTGAGTCTCATCTGTCTTTGGAGTTGTAGGAAATGGATGAGAGTGCGTACCTTGTGTTGTTTGGTTGCTGGTACCAGGGCAAGGTCTGAGGCTGTATCTATGATTACGCCGAGATGTTCCATCCTCTGTGTCGGTATGAACGGGCTCTTCTCCCTGTTCACCAAGAATCCGTGGAACTGTAGATAATAAATCGTCATATGTAAGTCCTTTAAAAGTTTGTCTTTCAACTGTGCCCTGATCAGGAGATCATCTAAGTAAGGGTATATGTGGATCCCTTGTTTCCTGAGGTTCGCTATTATTGGGATGAGAATCTTGGTAAACGTCCTCAGAGCTGAGGACAGGCTGAATGGTAGGGCCTTGAATTGCCAGTGTGTGTTCTGGTAATGGAATTGGAGGTATTTCCTGTGGGGAGGCCACATTGGGATGTGTAGGTATGCTTCCCTCAGGTCTAGGGACACTAGCCAATCGTTCTGAGGCTTTGGCATATGGAAGCAACCGTTTCCATGCAAAAGTTTTGTTTCTTTACGTGTTTGTTTAGGTCCTTTAGGTCCAAAACTGCCCTCCAGCTTCCCGTTTTCTTGGGTACTAGAAACAGGAGGGAGTAGAGGCCAGAATGTGTTTGATCTGGGGGAACCTTTTCTATGGCTTGGATTGACCAGAGTCTTTGGATCTCTTCTGTCATAGTGTGCCGGGCCAAGTTCAAGGTCCTAGTAATGATCTATAAAGCCCTATACGGCCTTGGCCCCTCTTACCTTAGGGACCGCCTCGCCCTCCGCGCCCCGGAACGGCTCCTGCGGTCTGCCGGGGGTGCCCTTCTGGAGGTCCCCCGTGTTAAGCGGGGGGCCACGATGAAGCGGGCATAAGCTCGCCTGGCCCCAAGCCTTTTAACATTTCGGCGCAACTGTAAGACCTGGCTGTTTGCCCAGGCCTTTGGGAGGGAGGGGGGGGTGAGTTTTAATCCCCCACTTATATATTTATTTATGCACACTGCCCTGTTTTATTGATGTATTTTATATTGTATTTTAAATGTTTTAAACTATTTTTATTGTTGTTAACCACCCCGAGCTGCTTTGCAGGATGGGGCGGTATAAAAATCTACGAAATAAATAAAATAAATAAAATTGCCTTTTGTTTTGCCAGGTTTTTTGAAGAGGTGGAGGAGAGGAAGCCTTGTCTGGGTAGGCCTTTTAGCTCTATTGCATACCCTCTTTTTATGGAGGATATGACCCAGGCATCGGTGACTGACCTCTCCCAGGCGGAAAAGAAATCTTTTAGCCTGCCCCCTATTAGTTCCAACCTGGAATAGTCAGGAATCCTGTTTTGGCTGCCCTGATGGAGGGGCTCTGCCTCTTGGTCTGTGTTGCCTGGGTCCCCTTCCCCTGAATGGAAAACCAGAAGTGGGTTCCCTTGGGTTTTGAGGGAAATATTTTCTGGAGGGGGTATAGTGTCCTCGATAATTTAAAAGGCTGAGCCTTAAAGGTTTTCTTTTTGTTTCCTATCTGTTGTAAGGTTTTAGGTTTATCTTTGTTAGTGGCGTCTTCTAGGACCTTGTCCAGACAGACTCCAAATAGTTTAAATCCCTTGTAAGGGCCTGCTACCAGTAGATTCTTGGCTGTGGAATCCCCTTGCCAAGACCTGAGCCAGAGTGTCCTTCTGGCGGAAACATGTTGGGCGACAGATCTGGCTGACCAGGTTATTGCGTCTGTGGTAGCATCAGCGAGGAAGGAAGTGGCTGTGATAATGCGTGTGGTTATTTTGTGAGATTTAGCCTCAGATAACTCAGGGTCCTGAGCCTGCTGCATCCAAGCTGCAAGGGCTCTGGCCATGTAAGATGCTACAATATTGATTTTTAGTGTAGCTGCTGAGGCATCGAATCCCTTTTTAAGGGTTGAATCCACTGCTCTGTCAGTGGGGTCCTTGGGACGGCAGTCACCTTCTGTGGGGAAAATTGTGCGCCTAATCAGGGATGCAGCGGCTGCATCCACCTTAGGGCTTTTAAATAGTGTTTCCTTTTTTCTTGAAAAAATATACAGGGAGTCCTGTGTCTTGTTCATTTTAAAGACCCTAGCGGGGTTTTTCCACTCCTCTAGGACTATTTGCTCAAAAGCCTTATCCAGGGGAATGTCCTGATCCCTTCCATGCACTGAGGGGATGTAGTCCCTTTGTTCTTCCTCTGGTGAGTCAGAAGACTCATTCTTAGAGGGTTTCTCTGCCAGCCGGAGAGTTTTTATCACGTGCGAGAAAAGACCACTCTTTTCTGAGAGGGGAAACAGCCTGTTCCTGTCTCTGGGGTCTTGTGGGTGTTCCCTTAATTCTCCTTCCTCTGATTCTGAGATTTTAACTAGGGACTGGGAGTCAGAACCGGATAAAACCAGATCCTGCTTGTTAGTTGCTGTTGCTCCCTGCTGCTCATCTGAGGTACTCTCAGAGGAGGAATTTTCTAGTCCTTGCCGGCCTGCCCCTGCGCGCCCTACCGGCATCTTAGAGGAGCCACTACCCCCTGTTTTAGTCTCCTTATGGGGAATTTTCCTTTGGGGGCTCTCTTTGATGGGCCCTTTTTTCGCTTTTTTTCCTTTTTTTGTAGCCCCACTAGTTTGTTCAAGAAGGCCAACATTTTATCCATGGAGCTGGCCAGAGACCCCATGGGATTTACTTGCGTGCTAGTTTCGGCTGCTTCTGCTGTCTCCTGCGTAGTCTCCTCCATTCGTTCCTCGTTGGTGGTAAGAGGTTTGGGGCCTGCATGCTTCATGTTGCAGGAGGAGAAATCAGCTGCACTTATTCTCCGCGTAGGTGGGGGGAGTGTCGGAGCTGATAGGGGGTTGCCGCCTGTGTCTCTGCGACCGTGACTCCTCCCCCGCTCCCAGGCTCAGTGCAAGGGAGCTGGCTGGGCCCTTGGCGCTTCCCGAGACGGCGTCCGGGAGAACACAGCCCTCTAAATTGCCCCGCCTGGCCTCCGGACACGGCTGTGTCCAAAATAATAAAATAAAATAAGAAAAAGATCAAATTTCCTGCTCCCCTGAGCGGAGCTGCTAATTTACACTCCCGATGGTCCCGAGGCAAAGTTTGGACTGAGGAAGGGGTGGGCAGCTCACTCGCATATGCACAGAAGAACAAAGAAGACTTCTGCTTCCCAGTGGTCAATGAGGAGAGCTGCCCAACAGGAGGAGTATACGGATGCAGGGGGAGAAATGAAACAAAACTAAAAACAAAACTGGGCCCTGTGTCCCTCCTTTAGAAGTCAGTGTTAAATACATCCACTGAGTAAGCCCTTTGGAGTAGGGACCTGCATGTAACTACTGATTGCACAATGCCAGGTACAAATAATAATAATAATAATACAGTGGTTAACCAAGTTAGGCCAATGCTGAGCTCTTTTGAAAATCCTATCCTTTTCGTTCAGATCAGGTAAGTAAATATTGGATCTTCACATTGAGCCAGTATAATTTTACAGGCCCACAACAGAATACAATACCAACTCACCCTCCCTACTGAAAACTTTACTGTCACCTTTCACACTTCATAAAGCGTTAACTCTCAGGTCTAGTCATTTACAAAATATTCACATCAGAACTGAAGTAGCAGGAAAAACAAGTGGCAATATGGATGATGTAATTTAGAACCATTGTATCCTAAGAAGTTCAATATACCATATAACTACGAGAGAGTTTGGAATATTTTTGCACCCCTGGGTGCAACCATGGCTAAAATGTAGAGGGGGGAACCCCTTTGGAGGAGATTATAAAGGATGTTTTTGAAAGTTACCTTCTCCAGTAGTTCCTCCCGTATTGACAGACAAAATATTGATGCTTGCAAGAGTGATAGAACGGATGTAAATATCGATGCTGGACAAAAGGAGTCAAAGAAGGTTTTGACCTGTCTTTATTAGTTACTTACTGATAAAAATCTGCCTCTTTGGCTGCTTCTTCACATCTCTTTAATGTCTTGGTATGCTGGTTCTGTAGAGACTGTAGATCTGACATGGCCTTCATACACTGTATCTTTAATCTTTCATAATCATGGCTTGCTTTTGGACTGGGCCTGCCACAGAAGGGAATCAAGAAACCAAACTTCAATCATTACATCGATGGAGAGACTACAAATGAGTATCTAGTAACTAAAGGCATGTCTGCACAAAACCTATATCCTGGGAAAGGTCAGCCTGTGCTGGCTTTCCCCATAGGCCAGGTAACAAGAGAAGGGATTTGTTAATCATAGATCCAGGTTTTGAGTGAATACATCCTTAGGGCTTGTTCACATGACCAGGTGTTAGAAGGTATAACCTTTAAACACATTACACCAGGGGTGAGGACCCACAGCTAGTTTTTATGGGCACCCTTTCCAGTTCCTGGATCAAGACCCTTGTTTCAGTTCCTATCCCCAAACACTGAAAAACCAAGCTCAGGGTAAAGGAACAGAGATGAGGGCATGCACACAAGGACAGGGAAGACAGATCCATGGCACAGATCCATGATCTGAACCCTCCTCTTTCTGAGTGCAGCCCCATCCCCAACTTCTAATTCGCTGTTGGAGACTGTAGTAATTTCAGAGTCGCCCCCAGAAAGGAAAGTTTCCCACCCCTGAACTACACCCTTTTATTCACACAAGCAAAGAGCCTGTGGCAATGCAAAAGAGGTGGCTATTTTTTCTCTTAATAAACATGGGTATTCAGGAAAATAGGAGCTGTTAACTAATTGAACAGATGTGGATTGGTGGATACAGCACCAAGGTTGTCCCTACTGATTAACAATCTCTTAACCACCACCTGTGTGAACATAACCTTAGTAGGACAATACAATCTTGAGATATTGTATGTAAATGTTACAATTCAGATCCAATTTTGACAAAGTTATTGAAGACTGACCCTTTT
The DNA here is from genome assembly GCA_003113815.1 of Sphenodon punctatus. NCBI lineage: Eukaryota > Metazoa > Chordata > Lepidosauria > Sphenodontia > Sphenodontidae > Sphenodon > Sphenodon punctatus. The sequence continues at coordinate 1,970,409 of QEPC01014420.1, read as the reverse complement.
TCAATTATACTACAACTGCAAAATAAACCTCCAAAAAAACCCTATAAAGCAATATCCTTTGTGTGCCATTAAAATTGGTATACTGCAAAGATACAGGACTGAAAAAAAGAGCTTTAATTCACAGTAGAAATTAAAGTGCATGATATATATATATATGATATATAAATATGATATATATATATCATGCACTTTAATTGAGAAAGTTGTAATTGGGAAATGGTCAGTCTTTAATAACTTTGTCAAATTGGCTCTAACTTGTAATATTTACATACAATATCTCAAGATTGTAGTGTCCTACTAAGGTTATGTTCACAAAGGTGGTTGGTTAAGAGATTGTTAATCAGTAGGGACAACCTTAGTGCTGTATCCACCAATCCACATCTGTTCAGATAGTTAACAGCTCTTATTTTCTTGAATATCCAATGCTTGTTAAGAGAAAAAATAGCCACCTCTTTTACACTGCCACAGACTCTTTGCTTGTGTGAATAAAAGGGTGTAGTTCAGGGGTGGGGAACTTTTTACTTCCTGGGGGCAACTATGAAAATTACTACAGCATTTTACTACTGTATATATTACATAGGAATAGTTTTAAAGTATGCTGCCCACAAGTCCTTTTAGAGCATGCATATTGCATAATGTTTAAGAAATTAAATACATTTACAAATGGCTCAATGCTTTTAATTACAAATAAATAAATAAATAATCCAGAATCACTGTTAAAACTTCACTCAGCATCCAACTACTTCCTCCCCAGAGTGTGGACAGGGGAGAGAGAGCCCGAGAAAATCATATTGTAAGAGAGACTTGATGGGTGGCAGGTTTGGGAATAAATTCTGGAATTGGCAAACTGTACCTGCAATTAACACATCCAGTCAGCAGTCCCCTCTAAAGTAATCAAAAGATTACTAGATCAGACCTCTCAAATACAATAGAAACCATCAGGAAACACACAACCTTAAAACCTAGGAAAAGATTAAACTGCTCTGTATCAGTCCCTGTGACAGATTACAGGGTTTCTTAGCTACATACAGTGTGACAAAGGGTTACTTCCACAGACTAAATATTTTGGGCCCAAGAGTGGTCAGGACCCTAACTGATGGATGGGGCCTCGGGCAGGCACTACTAAGAAGAACTGGGGAAGCTTAGTGATGCAGGCAGTGCAGGAAGTAAGAGGAAAGGATAGACCATACTTCAGAATATCTTGCTTAATAGACAATTGCATTGCACAGTAGCTCCAGGAAGAGGTCACTACACAACACACTTCCTCTGTGCAAACTCAACAATTGTTTCTTAGCCTGTGCTTGCCCTGTCTCATACCAATGCATTCACACAACAGCTGATTCTCCTGCATTTAAATGCCCCCTTCCCTACTTCACGGTGATATTTCTGACCATTGAAAGGGCATGGAGGAATTCCAGAGAAGGACGTGTTCAAGTCAAGGGGTAGGAACAGGAGGGTCCACATTATGGATCCATCCCTGTTCTGGAGTTCATGCTCTCATCTCTGCGCCCTTCCCCCACCCCCAAGTTCACTCTTTCAATGCTTGAAGGCAGGGACTAGATCCAAGGGCCAGATATGGAAACTGAAAAGAGGCCAAATAAAAAACACCTACGGGCTGGAGGTTCCCCACCATGCTCATAGTATGAGAGTGTATACTATGATCCAACGGCCACATGGAGGCATTTAAAACCAAGAATGCAATTGTGTTATAGTAACCGAAAACCTCTGCCATGCAGGAGTATTATTTATTTAACAAATTTTGTACCCCACACCCTCCTGCTATCAGCAGCTTGGGGTGGCTCACAATTTATAATTAAAAAACATAAGATACAATATAAATATAACATAAAATAGAGCAGTATAAAAATCCACATGGTGGAGTTTAAGAGACACCCCCACATCGCCAAAACCCCCAGCCATTACCCATCTCCCCCTCCAAAAACCTGACAGAACAGCTAGGTCTTGCACTGTCGTCGAAAGGAAGGGAGGTTCAGGGCCACACGGACCTCTGCTGGGAGGGAGTTCCACAGCCTTGGTGTGGCCACCAAGAACGCCCTCTCCATTGTCTCCCCCCGAGATACTCGGGGGCCGCCGAGAAGGGTGCTTCCGGTCATTCGCAGGGGTTGATCTAGAGCCCGCGGAGCAAGGCAGTCCTGCAGATAGGTAGGGCCCAGACCATATACAGCTTTAGAGGTATGTACCAACACCATGAATCGGGCCCAGAAGACTGGGCAGCCAGTGAAAAGAACGGAGCACTAGTGTAGTGGAAGCTGCTAGTCCGCCCCTGTAGCCATAGCCCTTGCTGGGAGCCAGTCCCCCCACACCAGCTGACCTCCTCCTCCACCCCCACCAGGTGAGAGCCCCCCCCCCGGGACACTCAGGAAGCTGCTAGCCCACCCCTTACATACTTCATTTTTATCAATAACTAAACTTACACATTTTACAATTATGAAACTAATTTATTCTCATAATTTGACAAGGAACAATTGTGTCAGAGTAATTAAGTCTGTCTACATAACTTCATTGTGTACAACGAATTGTATAATGTCTACACTCACATTACTTCATTGTACGAATGTACACAATTTGTATACATGTAAATAACAGACTTAAATTACTCTGACACAATAGTTCCTTGTCAAATTATGATAATAAATTTGTTTCATAATTGTAAAATGTGCAAGTTTAATTATTGATAAAAACCAAGTATGTATGGTAAAGCATTTAGTACATATATTACATGTATGTTGATGATAAAATATTAAATATTGCTCTAATTGTGAATTAATTTCTATGTTTTTTGGCGTTTATGTTTTGTTGCAATGTATGGAGTGGAAGGTGTTTTGAATTGTAATTGTACTGAATTG
>QEPC01014420.1:1939472-1967270 GCA_003113815.1 Sphenodon punctatus | reverse complement strand
GGGGCGGGCTTTCAGACTGGCCAAACCCCACGCATATTCGGACTGCGCATTCCCCCCCACAACCCAAATATGCGTGGGGGGAGGGAGGCATGTCTGAAAGTCGCCTACGTCTGGGCACCCTCCATTCCTCCGAGATGAACTCGGCCAGATTGGTCAGGGAGTCTGTTCAACGTGGTGGTCGGTACAGCAGCAGACTCCCCAATCTCTCCCATGTCTTGAACAGGTGGACGTACTGTATGTTGGCTCGATACCTTTTGTAGGCCAAACTTTCCTTACAGATCACCACCACTCCACCCCCTACCCCCTGACCTTCAATCTAAAGCTCATGCTATACAGCAGGTCTGCTTATAACATTGTGTGTGCAATGTTGCTGAGTCAATATCCGAGCTCTTGTTTCCACTGTGGCTCCTGCCTGAGCATCCCATGCTCAGTAGCCAGTTTTTCATTTTCAAGGTGCGCTGCTGACGTTCTGCTCCTAGTCCTCCCCTGATGTCACTGGCTGCTGATGGATCCACTGGCCCTCTGAAATGCTGCTCCCCTCTGGCTGGGTCAGTGCTCCTACCCCGTTCCTGCTGCCCACTGCCCCGAGGCACAGCTGCTTCCATACAGAAAGCACAATTTCCCTCCTTGGTGCAGCATTGAGATCTGGCTGACTGCTAATGGAGAGAGGGGAAGGAAGCTCCCAGCTTGGGAGTGGGGGAAGAACAGCAGGTCTTTGCCTAGGAGGGGGAAGGGAATTTTTCTTTGCAGCCAGCTGTAGCAGCCTCAACCCTACTGGGCTTGCTTGCAGGTGAGGAGGCTTCTTGTTCTGGGCTGAGCTAGCCATGACAGTTGCAATGAGACAGAGGATGAGGGGCGAGCCCTTTTGCTGCCTCACAACCACAACAGTGCGGGAGGGAAACAAGCCACCCTACCACAACAGCCGACGATTCAGGGAATTCCTTGAGTGTCGTTTCACAAAGTAGAAGTAAAAACGGTTATCATACACCAGATTACTTTATTTCAAATTGGCTTGTTAAAAAGATGGTTTCTTCACTAACCAGGAGGATTTTCTGCTATAGCGGTTACACTTTTAGTGGAGGGAAGGGGAATTATGTGGCCTGGCCAAATCCTAATTTATATGAGAAATGCAAGAAAAATAAAGGAGCATTCATTCAAACATGCCTCTCTGCCTTTCCCTTCTCTTTTGACCTGTGCTAGGGGTGGGCACACAATTACTGATAAGACTCTAGTCCAGGGGTGGGGAACTTTGTTTTCCCTTCCCTGAGCCACTTTGAAAATGAGTACAAGCCCTAAAAATCTGCACAGAAGTTGAGGGGAAAAGTGCTTAAGGGGCGCACAGTAAAAGAAGGGTCCAGATCATGGCTCTGTGCCATAAATCTATTCCCTATCCATCCTTGTGTGCATGCATGCCCTAGTCTCTGCACCCTTACCCTGAACTCATTCTTTCAGTCGGTGCTTATTATTATTATTATTAATTATTATTATTATAAGCATTTATATAGCGCCAGCGATGTACCTGGCACTTTACAAAGAACAAGATAGACACGGTCCCTGCCTGAGAGCTTACAATCTAAAGACAGGGGGAGGGGAGACAGGGAAGGGGGAACAGAGGAAGAGAGGGAACAGAGGGAGACGTACAAATCCCCCACGACCACCCGGTGAGTTCTCCTGGCCAGAAAAGAGTGGAACCATTCTAAGACTAAGGGGTAGTAACTGGACCCAGGAACTGGAAAGGGGCCAAATATAAAAACAGCTGTGTGCCCTAGTTGGCTTCCCTGAGATTCCCCATCCTGGCTCTAGAATATTGTAGGAAATAACTCATTAAACACAACCGCTCGCCTTCTCTGGGCCGGACTCTCTCCAGGATCCTACAGCTGCATCCTCGAAGAATCAACTTCTACCGCCGCCGCCAGCAGCAGCCACCAGTCTCTCTCCTTTGCTCCTAGTCCACTGCCCAGCTTCCTCTCCCCTTTCCCCCGCTCTCTCAGGCCGCACTGGCAGGAGTCACACTGACAGCTGCTGCTGCCAGCGAGAGTTCTCCCGGCACCCCCGTCCACTCACTCCTCGCCCCCTTCAGTTCTCCCGCCCGCCCGCCCCGCGCGCTCCTCGGCCCCTTCAGGTTCTCCCCCCTTGCCCACGCGCTCCTCGCCCCCTTCAATTTTTCCCGCCAGCGCGCTCCTCGCCCCCTTCAGTTCAATGGTGGCCAAAAAAATTAAAAAATTAAACAGGGACAGCTAGGGCCCAGGCAGCAGCAGGATCAGCAGCTCACATGGGCAGCTGTGTGACAGGAGAGAGGAGCTCAAGTGCGTATGCGCGAACCAGCAGAACTGAATGTTTATCACTAATAACTCAGTTTTGGCTGCATCAATCAGCATCATAATTCAGAAGTACTTGTTATTGATCTCTTTCTCGAAGCCTGTGAAGTTTGGGGGCTCAACTCATCCAGGGGGAGGAGATATTGATGATTCAAATACGCGAGGACGGTGTGCATTATGACCACAAGCAATTAACGTTTAAGCAGTTATAACATTTTATTTTCCTAATGGATCTTTTTCAAAGTTTGTGGATATGATGGTCCTCACAACTTACAGCCATGGTTAAATTTTTAGAAATGTAGGTCAAGCGGTTTCTTTAAAATTGGGGCTTCAGCAGTCCCCTGTTTATAAAACAGTGGCTGTACATTTAAGTTTCAGGCAGCTGCTGCTGCCTGAAAATCAAAATGCATACTACTGCCAGATGCTAAACAATTGTGGATTAAAATGATCAACACAATTAATGTATACTGGTTGGCTATTAAAAGTGCATCACACACACATACGGTTGAGATTTACTATATTAGGGATTTGTGGAAATTGTTTGGACACAAAACAGGTGAGCTGCTAATTCCAGTGTCAGTAAGAATCCAAAGCAGCAGATTTTCTTCCCCTCTTAATCATCTTTTCTCTAAGAAGCTACAATGATTTCCCCCCCAAGAATGTTTTTTCTAGTTTCACAATGAAACTTTGACAGTTGGGTCACATAATGGGTTACCTATGCATTATGATGCATTTATTTCTTGTATGCATTACGGAGACCTGGCTGGAAAGCAAGCTGGGGCCAGTACTGGCTGACCTTGTTCCAGGCGAGTTCTCTGTGCAACATCAACCATAGTTAAAGTGGTGGGGGTGGGGGTGGGTGTAGGTGTTATTTTTAGGTCTGCATGGTCTGTCAAGAGGTATCTGGTGCAAATCCCATCTGGTATAGAGGCCTCTATCTTAAGTTTGATTTGGTCAGAGGCAGATTGGGATTGTTGCGATATACCATGTGCCCACCTTTACAGCAGCATTCCTACATGCTCTAGCGGACCTGGTGTCGGAGATAGTTTTGAGGTCTTCGAGGCTAGTTGACTTGGGGGACTTCAACATACATGCTGATGCCAGTTTAATAGGAGCGGCGCATGAGTTCATGGCCACCATGAGCCTGTCTCAGGTGGTATGAGGCCTGACACATGAAAGGGGGGGAGGGTTGTCATACTTTGGATTTGGTGTTTTGCACCAAAGCAAATCCCCCTTGAGCTGGGGGATCTGTTGATGGTAAATGTATCATTGTTGCCCTTGTCATAGACAGATCATTACCTCCTGAGGACTTGTCTCCTGACATATGTCAGCCCACGGGAGGGTGCAGAATCCATTTGGTTGGTTCACCTCCGTAGACTTATGGAACCAAATGGGTTCTGGAATACTCTTGGGGAATTACCCTTAGACCTCAATGGCTGTTCACTCAATGACCTCGTGGCTCTTTGGAATGCCTTGACAGAGGACATTGACCTGACAGCTCCCAGATGTCTGCTCCCTGGGCAACGACGACACAGATCTCCGTGGTTTATGGAGGACCTGCAACAGGAATGACGGTGGCGCCGTACTCGTGCTGAAGGTGACAGATTGCGGCATAGTCAGTTTGAGAACTTATGCTGTGGTGGTAAGGGCAGCTAAGAAGAGTTTCTTTGCTGCTATCATTGTGTCTGCAAAGTCACGTCCGACTGAGCTTTTGAGGGGTCTGGTCAGTCCGGCCTGTCTCCCACCTGGGACTAGAGTCATCCAGTGCTTGTGGAAACATGTTTGTGGACTATTTTGTGGACAAAATTGCTCACATTCACCATGACCTAGATGTTGCATTTGATGCGGTAGGAGAGCCAGAGGTTATGGATGCTCCGTCTTGTCCAGAGCAGTTTTGTGGGATCATTTTCCATCTTTCTCCTCTCCCGTTCAACGTGTATATGCAGCCTTTGGGCGAGGTTGTGAGGGGATTTGGTGTTCGATGTCATCAATATGATGATGACAGTCAACTTTACCTTTCATTTTCACCTGATCCAGGCCCAACAGTCTTGGTGTTTACATGGTGTTTGGTGGCTGTAGGGTACTGGATGAGAGGGAGCCATCTGAAGTTGAATCCTGACAAGATGGAGGTGATTCTGGTGGCTGGGGGAGACCTCTGTCATTAACAGGGTTCACCCTTCTTTAGTACCTCAAGTTTGTAGTCTGCAGGTGCTCCTCAATTCACAGCTGCACCTGAATACTCAGGTGGCAGATGTGACGAAGGAGCATGTTTTGTCCATTACATCTGGTATGGCGGTTATGGCCGTACATCTCAGGGTCTGACCTGGCCACCATCATCCATGCCTTCATCACCTCTACATTGGACTACTGCAACGCGCTCTACATAGGGCTGCCTATGGTGACGGTTCAGAGGCTGCAGCCCGTCTTCCGAGGGGGACGGGTTGCCGTGAACACATAACACCTGTGGTTCATTCACTGCACTGGTTGCCTATAGTCTTCTGGGCCCGATTTAAGGTGCTGGTTCTTACCTATAAAGTCCTATATGGTGTGGGCTCACCTACTTGCGAGATCACCTCACCCCGCGGGTTCTGGATCGGCCCCTGCGGTTAGTTGAGAGCTCTCTCCTTGAAGTCTGCTGTGTGCGTCGGGTGGTGACAATGGGGAGGGCGTTCTCAGTGGCCGCCCCGAAGCTGTGGAACTCCCTCCTGGCGGATGTCCGCTTGTTACCAGACCTTCCCTCCTTCTGGAAGAGATGTAAGACCTGGCTGTTTTGGCAGGTGTTTGGTGAGGGAGCAGGGTGAGGAGTGTGGGGTGGGAGACGGAGGAATTTTTATCCTTGGACTGTTGCACTTGTGTATTAAATTTGTTGTTGTATTTTAGTTTTTTGTGCTTTTATATTTAACTTTTGTAAGCCACCCCAAGCCGCCATAGGCGGGATGGGGTGAGGCAACAAATATTTTTAAATAAAATAAATAAATAATTCCGGAGGCAGTATAAAACTTTTCTCCTTGGCAAAGCATTTGGCAGGCAGGGTTAGGGTGGGTTTTTCTTTTAATGGGGTTTCTAAAGGGAGTTTTAATGTATGTTTTACATAAGCTGCTCTGAGCCTTAAAGGGAGGGAGGATAAAAGTCTAAATAAATAGTTTTTAAAAAATCAATTCTGGGTACACCGTCCCTGTACATTCAAACATATAAACTATCTCGTTTTTACCTGACAAAGTGAAAGGTATCTACTTAGCACATCCTAGGATTAACTACTTAGCTTATATCAAGTTTACATTTACTTTTCTGTGCTGCTTCTAGATCAGGTACCACTTGCTGCAGGATACAGCACAAACATTTTTGAGCCAACTGCACTTTTCCACACTGTAAAAGTGTGTTCAGTCATGATAATTATCAAATACCTTCTCACATCTTGCCAGTATCCCAGTCTGTTTATTCCACCTACTACTACTAATAATCATTTCTATAGTGCTACTAGGTGTACACAGTGCTTTACAGACACAGATTTTCAGAGACAGGTCCGTGCCCAGTGGGCTTACAATACAAGATGGACATGAATGAGGGGACACAGAGACAAATACACACACATTCCCATTTTACAAATGGGGAACTGAGGAGAGATTGTGTCTTGCCCAAGGCCACCCAGTGAGTTCATGGCTAGGGCGGGATTCAAACCTGGCTTCCCTTATCCACAACACCACATTAGCTCAGTAGCATTTAACATGCTAACATAATGGGACAAGCAATAATAAACCCTCTAATTACCTATAACGATTTAATCTGAAAAATAACCTACTTAGATGTTTAATTTTATTTTACTGTATTTTTTTATTTTTTTTAAAGAGGGGGCAAGTCATTTTTAAGTTTAATCCTACAGTTCTTCCATCAAAGTCCACGAAGAACATGAGATGGAGAAGGACTAAAAAAGGAAAGATAAACATCTAGTAGAAACGTCTAGCAACGCAGCAGTGTGGGGAGTGGATGGGAGCAGAGGTGGAGAGTGGCGAACCTGTGCTGGTGCCGGTAACAGCGGACCCCGCGGACACATACTGAGTCGGGGGTTGGACTTGGACATGGGGATTGGCGATAGCCAGTCCCCTCCCCTTGAAACTGTGTGGGGGTGTGTGGTGCCTTGTCCCCTCTGAGGAGGTTATAACTGAGGACATGCCCGCACAGCCTTCTCCATGTGGGGAAGTGTCTGTTGGGGGCAGTTTTCATCGCCCCTTTCCCCCTGGAGCTTGGGACAGAGGGCTCTTTTTATCTCGCCCCCCCCCCCAAGGAGCGGAAATAATCAGCGCACTGGGGGATGCCTACCTGTCACGGGAGCTTGATGCCGGCGCCTCCACCCCCGAGAAGCTTCAGGATTGCACCCTCAAGTCCTGGGAGTCGCCGGCGGCTCGTGTTGAAGGGGCACGTCCGAAGGGGCACATCCGAAGGGGCTTGCCCTTTGGTGCTGCCCTTCGGCGGGGGCCATCACATGGACCCGATGTGCATAGTGTATAGTAGGAAGGGGAGTATCTGTATTAAGCCTGTGGAAGGACTTTCCCTCCTGGTGAGAGCAAGAGGGTAGATAGAGGGTCCCACCCTGGTGGCAGCAGGGAAGAGCTAGGAAGTAGTTAGATTGTATAGAAAGATGGAAGGGGTATTTGTAATTAATTTGCGGGTTGAATAGGATTACACTGTGTATGTAATCTCAGATTGATGTGGGGGGTTGTTATTGCTGCTATTTGATATTTGAAGTATAAGATGTTATGCATTGTAATAATTTTGATGTTGTGAGCCACCTCGAGTCATCTGTGATGGGAGAGGCGGGATATAAATTAAAAGAGAAATGAAATGAAAAATGAAAAAATAAATTAAAAGCAAATAAAAATACTATCACCCTTCTTTCTCAAACAGGCAGGCTTAAAAAGGTTAGGAAAGTTGTTGTACCACACACAGTAATAAAATAAAACCAGCTCCTTATCCGTAGTATGGGGTCCTGGGGTCCCGCTCCAGCAGCAGTTCTGCAATAACTCTGAAGTTAGTGGCTCCTCTCTTACCTTGTCCATTTAGGACATTGTCACCGGCACCCCACTACACGATACCCTCAAAGGACAGTCAGCTACCACTAACTGTTTGTCTTCTGTGGATGAAAAAACTACCCAGGACAAACTGGACCACACCTGCAAATGAGTTTTCCCTACTGGGGTCCAAAAGTACCCCAGTCCATGTTAGCGGTTGGGGTACTTTGGGACCCCATTTAAATGTTTTATTATTTTGCTATTCCAATTAGCTTCCTATAACAGAAGTCAAACTTTATCTAATATAAACACATTTGCCAAAAATGTATAAAACGTTTGTGTCACTTGCAGTCATTCAGTTTCCCCATGGATGATACTGGGATGATACAGGGCTGTTTCTGTACAGCCTTTTGACCACTGTACTCCAAACCAGTTTGGTTGGTTGCAAGCAGGAGTACACTCCCTGAAGTACACTCTACCAAAACCCACCTTGAAAACAGATTCTACAAAAATAAGAGGACGTTGTGCCTTTGCCATGTGCCTTTTGCGAAAGGTCAATTGACTGGAAAACCTGCAAGCGGTGTGAGGAGTATCAAAAATTTGTTTTACTGATCATGCGTATGGGGTAAAAACATACCCCACAAGACATACTCTTATCACAGTTTATTATTTTTTTATTAGCAGCAAGCATTTATATAGCACCAGCAATGTACCTAGTGCTTTACAAAGTAATTGAACAGGCATGGTCCCTGCCCTAGGCCTTACAATCTGAAATTGGGGGGGGAGGGGGGAGATGAAGGAAGGGGAATAGAGGGAGAGACAAGGAGTGTAACATTCACAAAGATGCGAGGTCCCAGGTGCATGCACTTGGCTTAGTTACATCAAGAATGATGGCTGGTTGGTCCATGTGATGAGGATATGAGTACACAGACCTTAGGTAACAGATTGTACTGGATGGAGGATATCTTACAACCGCAGCTGTGTGTATGGTTTGGGGCCTGCGATCGGGTGTGGGGGTGTATTGTGGCACATACTGACTTCTGCTCTCACACGAAATGAAATTTCATTTGGGTATGTTTGTACCTCACAGTAATATCTTGCAGGGTCCAAAATTACCCCACGATAACAACAACGTCATCCTTTGTACAAAATTAGATGAAGGTTAATCTACCTTTAGAATTCCTTTAGTAGTTTGGCAGTGTATTCCAATTCCTCTTTAATAAAGGCTATCTAAACATTACTCAACAATACTTTACCTTCAGGTAATATTTACATTAAAAATTTCTTCTTAAGACTATAAAATAGTAAAAGCATTTTCTACTGAACACATTTCCTGCAACTACGGCCACATCAAGTTGATTTACTAATTGAAGAGAGGCAAAGCTCTGATGCTTTCCATCAGCTCAGAACCACCATCTATCCCATCCTGATTTATATTAGAGTACTAAATCTTTAGTCAGGCAAACTCCAAAAGACACCAAATGAGAGCTTAATGAGAAGTAAAAGCTGATTAAGAAATTCAACTTTGAGCAAATGATACCCAACAATACTCTGAGGCTTTGATAGAAGGTGCTAAGCCAGTGCAATGTGGGTTCTGATGCAAGCACCACACTTACAGGTGTGTCTAATTTCCTGTTAAAGTATGGACTGCCTGATTATTTTTTTTAATAACTCATCTACAGGGAAACTGAAAAATACATTTTTGACACTGGAAGGAGCTTGAATTTTCTATGTAACCTGTTTAGCTACATCTGACCTTTTTGGTTGAAAATTATTATTATTAATTATTATTATTATTATTATTAAGAAAGATTTCAGCTAGGAAAAATGGGCCATGAAAAGATTTGATGAGGTATCCAACATGAGAGGAGTCCCAACTCTGAAGCAAGCTTGTACGGTTTCACCAGCAAGTAAAATTCCTCATGTGAATTAAAATTGCAAAGGGGGCTCCCCAAGAGTCCTACTAGTGATATGAAATTTATCTTCATCTGAAGTAGCAGACATGAGCTACGAGGCCCGTCTTTCTACTGTCAACGTGAGTCATGTACAAGTCAAACATTAAAACGAGTGCATACACCTTAGGAGTGGAGAGTACAATTCTTTTCAATGTACTTGCTGTGTGATTTAGTCATGAGTTAACAGGACTGATGAAACCCCAGATACAGGCAACATGTTTCCCCTTTTAAAAGCGGCAAACAGATAAATACACATAATACACACACTTGTAAGTATGTTTGGTTTTATTTTTTACCTGCAGTCATCAAAGGTTGATCCAGGAGACGAAAGTGCAAGGCGCTTGCGCAGCTCATCCCTCTCACGTGTTACCTGTCGCAGCTGGAACAAAATAGTTTCCAGTTTCTCGTTCATCTGCCTTGAGTCTATGATGACAGGTGGCGGAGATGATGCTTTACCTGTTGTACCTGTGGCAGGATACATTAGGATTAGAGTATATGAAACATTTTTAGACAAAGAATCAACACTGGCATTAAGATCACCGGTGTCAAGAGAGTTACAAACTGTGCATGACTTTATAGGCATAGGTATAATAAAACACTTAAGCTGCAATCCTGCCAGCTGGTCTGCATGGAGCTCCAGTCAGGTCAGTCTGAATGCAAGGGTTTCAACCACAAAGATCATCTTGCAGGACTGGAGTTCCTACTCTATTAGTCGCCAATGAATCAAGATATCAGAAGCACAGAGTGTTGTGCGTCACAACATTTTATGAGAAATAAGCAGCAGCCAGAAGCCTTCTCTATATTGAAATGTTGTCCTGTTTAGAGCCATCATTTGCCAGTCACAGGTGTAGCTGTATCAGTGCAAACTCTTTGTAACATCTACAGAAGACAAAATTGCCATTTACAAAAAAAAGATATAGGTCAGATATAGCCAAATCAAACAAAACTGGATTTATCAAAATATATTTATTATAATTGCTGCAAAGTGCAACTTGTTTTGCTGCATCACAACTCATTTTTCACACTCAGACCCAAGAACTAATCGCTATGTAGGCCCCTTTAATGGCATGTCTTCAAGTAAGTTCTGTTCTGTTCTAACCATTGAAATGCCCTTACTGTTCTAGTAGGGACATGGTTTGCAAGCAAAATGAACTTTGCTCACAAAACCATATCCTACATACATAAAATGAATCCCCCTGATGCACTGACATTTCAACAGAACAAAGCAAACTCTGGATTTTCCAGAAATTCCTTTCTGGATTCTATTTTTTTTCTCTCTTTTAAACAGCCAAGTAATGATACTTTAAATGACTAGACTTCAGATACTTCCAAGTTTGCAGAATTTCACTAAAATACATTTTTCCTACACACAGTACATGCACTTTTTATGAGTTACAATCAAGTAAAGCCATGAGACAGTTCTTCATGCTGTCATTCAAACACACTACTCGAAGTTAACTCCATAGACTATATACATCAATATTTCCTAGAAATCAAATCTTCTCTCATCGTAGCTTTTTAAGTTTAACAAAGGAAAACCCTAAGGACATTTTCGTGAATGCCAGCTGATGAGTTGGCCAGGAAAGAGTGTGGTTAGTGTTGGACAATTCTGCATTGTAAATTTGAATGAAATGATGGATTATGAAGTAGCAGATAAACGTTTCTCATAAATTATCAACATACTATGAAATGTTGCAGGACAAACCTGTTAAAGCTCAGTGGGATTAACTTGCCTATGATATAAAAAGGCAATGTAATCAGGGCTTAATTTGCAGACATGAGTGAAGCAGGGGTTGGGTGCTTGCCAGGGTGAGTCCCTCCTAGCAACAGAATTCTACAGGGGGACTGAGGCCCAGGAAATGTTCCCAATAAGAGTGTACCCCCAAATGCAAAAGATCAGGAAAATGCTGTTTTTGGCCATTTCAGGGTTAAAAATAAAAGCCAGAGAAAACCTGGATGGTTTATTTAGCTTTCATTAATGATTTTTCTGCCCTTCTCCTTGCGCTGACCATTGTATAGATTAAAATCACAAGAGCTCCTGTTTTATATTCCAGCTATAGAGAGGCAGTTAAGCCCAGTGATTGGGTTGTTAGCTGGACACGGGTTCAGACCACTGTTCTAACATACTCTGGGCCAGACTTGGGCCCAACTTTTAAAAAAAATAATCAATTAAGCACTGGTTGTAGTAACAGCACAGATGTCATCTAGCCAAAAATGTAAACTAAGGTAATCTAAAAAAATATGCAATCCCAGTTTAATAACATTTTTTTTTTAAAAGTCTTTCTTTTAAAGCAGTGCCAGCTGTTACCTCCAGGTACCAAACACAATAGGAACTATCACTGCCATATTTTACATGCATTGTGTGTCTCAACACCTAAATTATCAACAGAACTACTCAACATGCTAAAATATTCCTGCTGGCATGGGGGACTAGAATCTAATCTGAATATTCTCACAAATAAATTTAAAACATAGCACAATTAGTTACAATATATTACTAGCAAGTTTTTAAGCATCTGTTGTATGGAAATATTTACACCAAAGAAGGTGCAAATTTCTTAAAACAAGCAAGAGCACGGGAGAAATATCACAGAAGAGAAAAACAGGGTAGTGCATGAACAGCACAAAGAAAATACTGGGTGAATATATATTCCCTAGAGAAATAAAAAAAATACATAGGCAGGTCATGAGAAACACTGCAAACATGGAATGCTCTGATGTAGGTAAAGTGAAATATTAGCAGAAGCAAGCAACGTTACACAGAAGGCAAATGGAAAGGTACAACACTGAAGTGTAGCGGTTGTTTAATGTGATAGGCAGGGAACAAAACAAGTTATGAAAGAAGAGCAAGGATATACACAAGACAAAATAAAAAGGTTATCTAAGTGCATGTAATGCAGAGTGCATGTAGCCAAAATTACCTATGTAAATATATATAGATATAAAACTCAACTTAATGCAAGAGCTTTTCGAATCCTGAAAAGGGGATAAAGGGTGGATGCAGGAAGTGTGGTTCTGGAAAAATATATAGGAGGATCAGTGTTACCCCAGCTACCTGATCAAGTCCAGAGAGAACTCCCAAAACGTTATGAACTATAATAAGGCAGAGTAGAAAATGACTATTCAGGACTGCCTGCAACTGCTGCTTTTGAAGTTGGTGGGAGCTGACTCGAGTGGAAGATAACATGTCCACTTCATGTGATAACATGCAATATTCTCCTGCCTAATAATCTGCAAGAGAAACAAAACTGTTCTGTAGGAGTAAAGCTGTTAGAATTTCACTCAAATACAATGGCAGTGAGATGAGGAAGTGGACCTTATGCAAGAAAGGCCCAAATTGTCTATCCAAGAGGAGAGCCGTGAAAACAACTAAGAAAAATATTCCAAAGCCTCCTGTGTAAAGGGTTCACAAACCACAGGCTGGGCACCACATGCAGAGGGAAATCACAATCCTGATTGCTATTTGATACACTTTACTTGTTTTCATTGCTGCCTGGGAACATGGGGTTAAATTTCAGTCTCAAAATGGCAGAGCTGTAACTAGCCTATGGCCAATGTAGTAGTGGCCATAGGCTAGTTACAGCTCTGCAAAATAGAGTCAAGGGAACCCCTACCTTAAGGGCTTGAGACATGGCAGTGTTAATGTGCAATCTAAATAACAGTTCTCCACTGAGTGAGCTGAAGCAGAGATGAGAGGGCCAGCATCAGACTCTGTGACTGATTCAAGGTTAAAATAAGAGTACAAAGGAAGGGCGCTATCTCTATAAAACTCAGGTTAATTTTAAAAGGAATATTTTTGTTTAATGTTAAAACACAGAGATGGTCCAAACCAAGAATCAAACTGACTATTCTGCTGTATATATAGAATAGCTAGCATTTTCACTATAGTGATGAAATTCTTTTCCCGCTCATTTCAAACAAGTTGACAATCACGTAAATCTTAACACATGTTTACAAAGGAGCAAGTGACAAATGTGTGATAGCTTTTACCCAAAGTAAACTGTGTGTCTGCTACTGTAAAGGAAAGAAATTCCCATGGGTTAACCTGGAGGAAGAGCCAGAACAATTATTTAAAAAACAGCCAGAAACAAAGAATGTTCTCAAATGACTGAGGAAAAACAGCATTGCAAACCATGCCTGGAGAACCTTTATCACATAAAATGTTCCTGCGAATGCTGAAGCAATTTATTGTACGCAGATGTAGGTGGTCTGGATGGAGGGGAAGAAACAGTGTAAGGGAACAGATTTAAGGAACAGCTGCAAAATAATTGGCTTTGATAAAACCAAATAGTGTGGTAAACTGGGGAAAAGGAAAAAAAATGTATCTAATCTCTAGCAAGAAAAAAGGTTTAAGGTTTTGGAATATCTGCAAGAGTGAAGACTTCAGGGTGAAATAGACTCAAGTGTAAACTACTCACTAAATATCTCAAAGAACATCCTGTCAGTGAAGTAGTAAACTCCTAGGATGGCGCATGGTTATGTACACTGGACAAAGTTTGTAGCAGCTGTCAGCAATTTCTAAACTTTTTGCCTCTCTGGATTTTTGAGACTTTATCTTGCATGATCCCAGGCAGCAAAGACATGCAAAGGATACCAAATAGCAATCCTTTGCACACCCACAGTAATACAGTCCCTATAGTAAGCCTCTATAGGAATTTCATTACTGATAGCAATTTCCACCTGTATGAGGTAGAAGACATGTGTGGGAATGAAAAAAACATGGGTAGACATCATGAATAGGTTGGAATAAGTCTGCAGACACCATTTCCCAAAAATGTCCACCAGTCGTCCTCTCATAGCACCTAACACATGAAGTATGGCACCTACAAACGTAAAACTGATGTCAAATTATATGTTGGGTATAACGAAGCCAATGGAAATGTCCCCAAAGTTGTATTGGTTAACCTTCTGAAGTTAAACAGCAAGGCATAGAAATCAGTAAAATGTTTTAAATTTAAAATGGAAAAAAAAATGTAATTGAAAATTGTTTATTACCAAAAACTCCAGTGTACTGGTCACATCACAGCCAGTGAGAATATGAGCCTTCAGCACTATGGAGCATGTAAGAGGACCTAGACTGGGTCCTCTTACATGTATAGAGAAATATATGTAGCAGTGTCACGTGTTGGGTCAACTCTTCTCCACAGTTCAACAAGAGAAAGGAATAATAAAGCGCAAGTACTATCACATCTGAGAATATGACAACTCTTTTCATGCCTGAAAGCACTGCTTTGTGAACATGGGGGACTAGTCAAACATTGGCCTCTTCTAGGGAGTTTCATAGGTCTTCATGAGTCTCCCAAATAGTCCCAGCAATTTTGAAAGCATCAAACACCCCATCCTTGTCAGTAACGCATCCACTGATTATTGTTTTGATGTCCGGCATTTTGACCTGTCCAGGAAAAACTGTTTTGTATTGTCACAATCAATGTTCACTAATTCTAGGGGATTTGACACAGCCCTTCTGTGCCTTTTGCATTCTTTGATAGAGTTTTCAATGTTGCTATCAAAGATGAAGTCAATCTGCTACATATCACAAATGTGAGTACAACATTGCCACACACTTTCAAACATGTCCTCAACTTGATAAGATGTCTGCTTCTTATCTTTCTAATCGTAGACATAAAATTAACAACAATGCATGCTGGAAGTGGAGAGATGCTTGTGAACGAGTGTGATGTTTTCTCCAGTTCTGATAACAGAACATGTTTAGCAGGTTTCGTTGTGAAGCAGTGAACAGATGAACAAACTGTTGGTTGGCAATAGATTGAACTTGAGAATGTTTGCAAGTGATTCTCCTCTTGCTGAGCACTTGTGATGTTCTTCACAACAGTTGTAGTTGACGTGTTCTTAGCAGGCTCACTGACTGGGAGTATATGAAGTGAAAGTGGTCAACTTTGCTTTGATTGCGTCACTGAGTTTTTTGGTTCTATTGACCAGTCTGTTGTTTCGGAATTCACTGTAACCTGCAGTGCCATTTTCCATAAAATGCAAGCGTCTCAAAGCTGCATTCAAATGGACTTGTTGCTTGGTGATGAAATTGTGCAGTTACACCACCCTCCAACCCTCTCCCTCACCCCATCCTACCTGGCCCTATCCGAGTCCACCAAACGCCTGGCCAAACAAAAAGGTCTTACATCTCTTCCAAAAGGCAAGCAGGCCCAGGCTTAGGCAGATCTCCAAGGGGAGAGAGTTTCATAAGTGTGGACCAGCAACTGAGAATGCCTCTCTGGGTACCCTCATTGTACAAATCTTACGGACAGTTGGTACTCACAAGAGAGTGCCCTTGGCTGACCTCAGAGGTCATGACAGATCATAAGGGAAGAAGCAGTCTTTCAGATACCTGGGACATAAGGAGTTTAGGGCTTTATAGGTCAAAACCAGCGCACTGAATTCTGCCGGAAAATTATTAGCAGCCAGCACAGCTCCGGAGCACTAGTGTAATGTGCTCCTGGCAACCCACCCCCTAACAGAAGGCAGGCTGCCACATTCTGCATGCAGCTTCCAAACAATCAAGGGCAGCCCCACATAACGTGCATTGCAATAAGTTTACAAAGACATAGATAATGGTGACCAAGTCAGAGTTCGATTTTAAAAAAAAAAGGTTGCAGCCTTCTCACCAGATGAAGCTGGTGAAAAGCACTCCTGCCCACCACTGCAACTTGGCCATCCAGGCACAGCAATGGATTCAAGCGCACCCCAAGGCTGTGAATCTGAGTGACCAAAGGAGGCTGGACCCCATCAATAAGAGAGGTCCCCATGTCCCCCAGGTCACACAGCTGGCCAACCATCACCACCTTGGTCTTTTCTGGATTTAGTTTCAATCTGTTCGCAAGCGTCCAATCCCCAATGGCAGCAAGGTACCTGGTAAGCACAGAGACTGCAGGGCCTGGATCAGATGAAAAAGAGAGATTGGGTGTTATCAGCATACTGATGGCACTTCATCCAAATCACCCAATAGTCTCACCCAGCGGCCTCAGATACACATTGAACAAGAGCGAGGACAAGATGGAACCCTGTGGAACCCCACAAGGAAGCTTCCAGGGGGATGACAAGCCACTGCCATCACCACTCTCTGGGTTCTCCCATCCAGGAATGAGCGGAACCACTCAAGAGTGGTCCCAAGCACGCATGCCAGATCCCACAACCATGTCAACACCCCCACCCCCATTATCAACTGTATTAAAGGGCTGCTGAAAGATCAAACAAAATCAGTAGGGCACAATTTCTCCTGTCGATTTCCAACTTGAGATTGTCAGCCAAGGCCACAAGCGCAGTCTCTGTGCCATTCCCAGGACAAAAACCCAACTGACATGGGTCCAGGAACCCAACAGCATCAAGATGTGGCTGGAGCTGCGAGGCAACCACACGTTCAATAACCTTGTAGCAAAGCTAGTCAGCACTGCCAGGAGTGGGTTTCTGACTCTCTTTCCCTCTTAAAATGGAATACTGGCATAAGCCAGGAGAAAGCCAGGCTGTGGCTTGGGGGGGAGGGGGGAAATGTTGGTTGGTTTTTTAAAAAGGGGGAGGGCAGTTGGGAGCGAGAGAGGGAGAGGCACAGCTGCTGAGGAGATGGCAGGACTGAGAAGAGACTGGCTCCTTGTAATCGCATGAGGAACCTGTACAAGGACAGTGGAAAGGAGTGACTGGGTAGCCTCTCCATGTGCCAGGTGGAAGCGATCGGCTGGCATAGCGGTCAACAACGTGCTTTGTAGATAAGTACTAAAACGCTGGACAAAGTGGGGCCCCACCATCACTGCCATCGACAACAGTTCGGAGAGGACAGCGCTGTAAGCCACACACTGATTACAGACTTTGACGTTGCTTTTGATGTGGGAAGCTTCTCAAGTTAATGTAAGTGTTGATTTCAATCCTTTTTATATTAAAACTGTTTGCTGCTACACTGAGATTTGGTCCAGTCTCTCCCTGTTAAATAGCTGGAATCCCCGTAATAAATTTTATGGGTGAAACATTGGTTGGCAATCCATTACAAACGTCCCTAAAAAGGGAGGATTAGAGACAGGATGGTAGCTGGCAGGGGAGTCAACATCAAGAGATGGTTTCTTGAGCAGGGATGGACGACAGCAGTTTTGAACCTATCAGGCACCCTGGCCACCCAAAGGGAGGCACTGACAACTCCAGCCAGCAACAGCCCCAATGTCTCCAGATTAGCTTTTACCAGCCAGGTTGGGACTGGTCACTCATCACTCCAAGCGCAGCCTCTGCCATCAGTGGGCAAGATGAATTGAAGTCAATCCAAACAAACCAGACAGGACCAGGCCTCTCAAAAGCCAAACTCTGACTCTGCACTCAAAGTAACAATGTCCAAGTCAAGTCAAATGTGAGCTACTTTATCTGCAAAGTCGGCAGCAAACTCATCACAGCAAGCAGCTAATGATTTTACCACCAGGTGGAGACAGCCAGGATTTAATAAGCTATTCAGCACCTGGCAGAACTCCGCCAGACAACACTTTGCAGATGTTATGGCAGCAGTGAAGAAAGCTTTCCTTGCCGCTACCACAGCCACAGTATAGTCCTTTAAAAAACGTCTATGCCAAAGTCTGTTGGCTTTGGTGCGAGTTGAGTGCTACCTACATTCTAACCATCTAACCATTAGCAACCTCAGGTCCTCTGTATACCAGAGAGACCTGGCTGCCGCAGCGGAGGAAACAGACGCCTGGGTGCTACCATGTCGATAGCCCGGGTCAACACTGCATACCACAAATCAACTAGGGCATAGACAGAGAGGCTATCAAGGTCAGGAGGTAAATCCACAGAGAGTTCTGGAATCCCATTGGATCCATTGGTCTCCATAGGCAGATCATCCTAACTGGTCCACCACTTTGACGGGGGCAAAGGAGGGCAGGGCCCTGGGCCCTCAGAAGGTAATGATCCGTCCATGACAACAATGTCATAGCAACGTCCCCAATAATCGGACCCCCTGTTTCAGCGGTACAGAACAAAAGAGTCAACATGTGTTGGGCCAGATATTATCTGAGATAGGCCCATGGTTGTCACGGCAACCATGAAGTCCTGCTCTACCCCTGAAGCTGGGCTTGGCATGTATGTTGAAATCACCCAAGTCAATAAGTCTGGGTGATTTAAGCACCATCTCCAAGACTAGCTCGACTAGAGCAGTCAGGGATTCTGCTGTGCAGTGGGGTGGTCGGTACACCAGCAGAATCCCCAATCTATCACAGTCATCCAACAATTGGTGGACACACTATGTTGGATAAAATCAGATACTGGATACCTTCGATAGACCAGACTGCCTTTAAAGACCACTGTCACTCCACCACCCCTTCCTGCCCCCAGTCCTAGGCTGATGCTGCACCAAGTACCCGACTGGCACCATCTGGGCCAACACAGGCCCAGAAGCCTCATCCAGCCAGGACTTGGTAATACACAAGGTCAGCAGCCTCATCCTGAATAAGATCATGGATGATAGTTGTTTTATTCACCACTGACCTCTCATTAAGCAACACCAGTGACAGATCAGATGCTCCACTGGCCTCAACCCCCAAACGTCCCAAGATGGGACGGGGGAACAGACACCAAGTGCCTACCCCTGTACCCCCAATTGCCTCAAAAGGCTCAGTGAAGCTTAATCCTCCAACTGGCTGGCCAGGAAGGCCTGGCCAAAAACCTGGGTGGGAAGCGCCAGAGGTTGAAGGTCCATGGGGGGGCTGAGACCGGAAGGCCTAAATCTGAAGAACAAGTACAACAATGAAAATGGAAGAACACTGGGCTGGTAAAGAGGGCCAGATGAGTCTATTCAGAGTGTTTCAACAAGAGACACGGATACCCAGGAAGGTTACTGAAGCTACAAAGACTTATAGAAGTCCTGTTGATTACAGTGGGAAGAGTAGAGTGTTAAGTGCTGTACCGCAAAGAAGAAAGAGAATTAAAAACACAGGCATGAAATAATGCCATTCTGTTAACAAGAACAAACAAAATGCATACAGCCAAGTCATACAACATCCTGTAACTGCACAGAAAATTTTATTTTAACTGGAGTTTTCTCAGGCTGTTACTGGAAACTGGGGAAGGCAGGGACTTTGAAACTGAAATGCAACTAAAATAATACACAAGGGGCAATCCTAAATCAGTTAAAACCTAGTGGGAGCTGAGACCAAGTGGTTTCAAGACTGCAGCCTTAGAGATAGAATATTATGTATCACTAGTAGGGTGTGGAATGGAGGTGGTATTTAAGCAAAAGGACGGAGACACCCCTCTTTCATGAGTAGAATTTGGTTACTGGAGGCTGATGAGGTTGAAGGCAAGTAGCCAAGATAAGACATCTGAGAACATTATTTTAATGGTCAGACAACTAACTACGAGAGATTGTTTCAGGTGTGGGGAGAAAATAAGGGTGTGCTGACCCCTGTAGTAGTTGGGAAAATAAAAAGACAAGAGCGTAAGGAAGAGAGTGATTCCAATTCTCCAAGTTCAGGAAGAATGACAGGCAGTAGCATTATGCTTCTGTTTCTGGTAAGAGAAAAGTAGATGCTTAAAATATCTTACGTTAGGGTGATAATTTGACTGTGCAGTCAGTACAACATCTGAAAAGGAGAAATGCATACCACAGTAAACCCAGGGAGCTACCACAAACATGGACTGTGAGCACCCGCTTTAAAAAAATTGTCTTGACATTATGCCCCAGGGTGTTAGTCTAGGATAATGGAAGAATTTTTGTTGTTGTTACAGATGGATCCCATTTCTTTTTGACCCTATGCCTTTCCCACCCCTTCTTCCAATCAAAACTGGAAGCTGCCCAGAGAGGAAGAGGAAATGTTTTATCTGCAGCACCTGTTGCTAGACAGAATTACCAACACCACCGGATCCTAGCTAATTTCCCTCACAGCTGACACCAGAGGCAAAAATGCCACAACCACAGGAGTGCTGATCTGTTCTTCTCCTGCAGCTGCTTCCAGCTGTCCAGCAGATAGTCATTATCAGCAGGGGATAAGGAAAAGCTAATACCAACCTATGTCCATTCAGATATGGTGAGAGAGAGAACATAGAACTGCCCATTCCCTACTCATATGGATAAAAATAAACTGGCCCTGAGATAAAACCCTTTCCCTGCAAATACAACTGAATAGCATTATAGTCTCAGTGAACTCAATGAAAGTGAGCCTGTGTGTAAACGTTCGCTACACAGGGCATAATCCAGTTCCCACTGAAGTCAATGATGCCCATAGTGTTTACAGGTTCCTGCTTTCAGTGGGCATTTTTACACACACCTTAAAAGCGCTGGTCTTTCAGTCTTCTGGGTTTACAAGTCCACAAGTAAGGCTGCATTCACAACTGTGGCAGCGAGACCTACAAGGGAAGATAAAGCAGTGGTGAGGAGTCAGAGAGCAGAAGAAGAGCCGGTGCGAATGGGGATGTGCCACGGCTTCAGGATTTTGCACCCTGACATGCTCAAGGGAAGCCGCAGCACATCCCTGTTCTCACCGGAGGAAAGCCACGGCACATCCCCATTTGCACTGGCTCTTCTGCTCTCTGGCTCCTCCCCGCTGTCGCGTCTTCCCTTGCGGGTCTCTCTGCCGCAGTTGTGAATGTGGCCTAAGTTCCAGATGCATTCTTCACGCACACACTGTCCTGAGGCAGTTCCTGGATGCATTCTTCACACAAACACTGCCCTGAGGCAGCCTGAACTAGCCGCAGCTGCAGACATGAAGGGCTGCCATGGAAACAAAGTGACCACAGCTGCCTGGAGCAAAGCAGTTTACCAGGAGAACTTTTTACACACAAACGTTCTGGGAGAAGTTCTATGCAGAAGTTCAAATAGCCAGATGTTTAAGATCTGGGCAAGTGATTTAAACACACAGAAAGTTCAGGATGTAATAGCAAACATGCAGGAGAAATGGGTGTGTAAAAACACCCAGTGTCGCTGGCAAAAAGGCTGACACCCAATCTGACTTGGCCTTGACCATTGCCATGGTCATGGATGCCTTTAAAACCACGAAGCTAGACTATGTGGGGCTGCCTTGATAACTGTTTGGAAGCCCACCTCCTGTAGGGGGTAGGTTACCATGAGCAGATTACACCAGTACTTCAGAGTCTGCACTGGCTTACAATTGCAATCTGGTCACAATTCAAAGTGCTAGTTTTGACCTTCAAAGACCTAAATTGCCTAGACCCCAGATATCTGAAAAACTGCCTTCTCCCACCCCCACCCCCCTACACTCCATCGCAATCCCTGCAGCCAGCTGGGTATGCTCTTTTGCAGGTACCATCTGCCTACCACATTCATATTTCAACGGCTTGCAGAGAGGTGTGGAACTCCTCGCATGCTGTGGAACTCCCTTCTCTTGGAGGTTCTTCACAGCCTGAACCAGAGTTTCTTCCAGAAACAATGCAAGACTTTTCTTATTGGCCAAATGTTTGGCAGGAGGGAATAGGTAATTTTTATATTTTGGGAGTTTTCTTCTTATATGGTTTTTATTATGCTTTTACCTACCCTGAGTCTTTGAGGAAGGGTGGGATATAAACTTAAATAAATATTGTGGCAGCCTCTCAGAAAGCCTGTTGAAGTGTCATGTTTTACATCCAAGCACATGCCTGATGCAAAATTTTGGTTCCACTGTCACCAGCAGGAGTCATACTATCTCACACAGTGCATGTTACGTATTCTCAAAGGTAGGCTTGATCTTTCAGGTTTAAAGCTGCTTGGATATTTCAGTCATGAGTGTAAACAAAAATAAAACAAACCCTTAAGTGGGTATCCCAAGACAACAATCCTTTTTTGGCATCTAAACTGAAGGAAGTAATTTTAAATGTTTTTTAAACCAATCTGCCAACCATAATGTTTGTTGCAGCTAGTCTGTCCTTCCTTTCATACATCTGAAAAGTGCTATAAGAACATAAAGCTTTATTACGTATTACGGAAACTGGCTGGACGACGAATCGGGGCCTATTCTGGCTGATCTTGTTCCAGCCAGGTATTCCGTACAGCACCAGCCGCGGTCGGAGGGACGGAGGGAGAGGGGCGGTGTAGCTGTGATTTTTAAAGAGGAGTGATCTGTGAGGAGGTATCCACTGAGATCCATGCAAGGCATTGAAGGTCTCCATCTTGTGTTTGATTTGGCAGGGAACAGTTTGGGAGCGTTGTTGGTATACCGTGCACCTACCAGTACGGCAGCCTCCCTGAATGCTCTGGCAGAGGCTGTGTCAGAAGTGGTGCTGCGGTCCCCAAAGATGACAGTTTTGCGGGACCTTAACATTCACGCCGATGT
Organism: Sphenodon punctatus; assembly: GCA_003113815.1. Taxonomy (NCBI): domain Eukaryota; kingdom Metazoa; phylum Chordata; class Lepidosauria; order Sphenodontia; family Sphenodontidae; genus Sphenodon; species Sphenodon punctatus. Next base: position 1,944,747 of record QEPC01014420.1, on the reverse strand, counting down.
GGCTCTCGGGGGAGCCAAGCAAGAGTTCATGGCCGCCATGGCAACCATGGGCTTGTCCCAGAGGGTCATCGGCCCGACACACCTTGGACCTCATGTTTTGCACTGGCCTTGAGACGGGTGCTCCATTAATGGGGGAGGTATCAACTGTGCCCTTGTCATGGACAGATCATTACCTTCTGCAGACCTGTCTTCTAGCACATATCTGCCCCCAGAAGGGTGTGGAACCTATTAGGATGGTCCACCCCCAGAGGTTGTTGGATCCAGTGTGCTTTCTAGGTGCTTTGGGAGAAGTTACCCTCTGACTTAGATGACCGTCTCATCGATGACCTTGTCAAGCTATGGAACGTCTGGCTGACAGAGGCCATCGATCAAACAGCTCCCAGGCATCCATTGCCCAGGCGGAGGCTCCGCAGACCACCTTGCTTCTCTGAGTTCCTGCGGATGCTGAAGCAAGAGGGGCGACGGTTGGAGTGACGGTGGCGTCGTTTTCGTGCTGAAGCTGACAGATTGTGGCATAAAGCTAGTTTACGAGCCTATGCCGTGGCTATGCAGGCAGCAAAGAGGGAGTTCTTTGCTGCCCTCATACCATCTGCTAAATCCCATCCAGCGGAGCTGTTCCGGGTTGTACGGGGGCTGGTCAGTCCAGCCTCCCTCAACCCTGGGGTTGAGTCATCATCTGCCTGTTGTGACCTTTTTGCAGATTATTTTGCGGAGAAAATCGCTCGCATTCACCAAGACCTCAATGCCACAGTTAATACAGTGGAGGTTGTAGAGAGTGTAGAAATACCGTCCTGTCCTATTTTATGGGATCACTTTCAGTCGATGACACCCACTGACATGGTGGGTGTGCTTAGGGCAGTTTGAGCCACTTCTTGTGAATTAGATCCGTGCCCGTCCTGGCTGGTTAAGAGCTGCCGGGAGACAATGGGGCCGTTGCTGGCCGGGGAGGTCAATGCCTCCCTGCGGGAGGGCAGAGTGCCGGGGTGGCCTCTGCTCAAGGAACCATTGATTGACGCTGACTCCCCTGCCAGCTATCGGCCTGTCTCTAACCTTCCCTTTTTATGGAAGGTTATTGAAAGGGTAGTGGCTCAGCAGCTCCAGGGGCATCTTGACCGTGTCGCTTATCTTGATCCCTCTCAGTCTGGCTTTCGTCCAGGACATGGCACTGAGACAGCACTTGTGGCCTTGGTGGATGATCTCCACCGTGAAAAGGACCAGGGTCGCTCGACTCTATTGGTCCTGTTAGATCTCTCGGCTGCATCTGATACCGTTGACCATGAGATGTTGGTGATGCACCTGTGGGACAATGCAGGGGTGGGCGGGATCGTTCTTGAATGGTTCCGCTCATTCCTGACCAGGATAACTCAGCAGGTGGTACTCGGTGACTGCTTTTCATCTTACCGAGACCTCTTGTGTGGGGTCCCGCAGGGTTCTGTCTTGTCCCCTCTCTTGTTCAACGTGTATATGCAGTCGCTCGGCGAGGTGATCAAAGGGTTTGGGGTTCGGTGTCATCAGTATGCGGATGACACCCAACTGTACCTCTCATTTTCGACCGACCCAGGCCCGGCTGTCTCGGTGCATACCCGGTGTTTGGCAGCTGTTGAGGACTGGATGAGGGCTAACTGACTGCGACTGAATCCTGACAAGACGGAGGGGATGTTAGTGGGTAAGTTGGTGGAGATGACGGCTCCCTTGATTGAGGGGGTCTGTCCTCCACTGACTTCCCAGATACAGAACCTGGGGGTGCTCCTTGATGCGCAGCTCCGGCTGGATCTCCAGGTGGAGACTATGGTGAGGAGTGCCTTCCACCAGTTCCATCTGGTGTGGCGGCTTTGGCCGTTGGTTTCGGTTTCTGACCTGGCCATGATCATCCATGCTTTTATTACCTCTCGGTTAGACTACTGTAACGCGCTGTACGTGGGGCTACCTTTGGTGACGGCTTGGAAGCTGCAGCTGGTGCAGAATGCGGCGGCCCGGCTCTTGGTGGAACTGGGCCACCAGGAGCACATTACACCAGTGCTCTGATCTCTGCACTGGCTGCCAATAGTCTTCTGGGTCCGATTCAAAATGTAGGTTTTGACCTATAAAAAGTCTTACACGGTCTGGGCCCCGCCTACTTGCGAGATCGCCTCACCCCACGGGTTCTGGATCGGCCCCTGCGGTCGGCCAGGGGCGCCTTGTTGGAGGTCCTCCGGGTTTCCTGGGGGGGTACACAGAATAGGGCATTCTCGGTGGCCGCACCACGCCTTTAGAATTCCCTCCCAGTGGGGGGCCGTCTGGCCCCGGACCTCCCAGCCTTTCATAGGAACTGTAAGACCTAGCTGTTCCATCGGGCGTTTGGCAAGGGAGAGGGGTAATGGGGTGGGGAGAGTGTGAAGGTGGGTGGGTTTGTTCTTTTATTGTTATTATTATATATACTGTGGGATGATGTTTTTAATGTGTTATTATATTATTGTTTACCCATGCTGTTAGCCGCCCTGAGCTGCCTGTGGCTGGAGGTGGCGGGATATACATTTAACAAACAAACAAACAAACAAAAAAATAAATAAATAAATAAACAGAATGTTCATAAAAGTACTTGGGTATTATAAGAATAAATGCACCTTGCAAATGCCAAGTGTTACAGTCCTCTAACTACATCTTGAAAACCTACACTAAATTACAATATTTCTATGAGCTACTCATAAAATGACTTTTCCCAACTCCCGGTTCACTGCTAGCCCAACCATGAATTTTAGAAGTATGGGGAAGGTGGGGGAAGAAGGGAGAACCCTTTTACTTATTATGGACAAAAACACTTACTACAGCAGAACCCCTCAGTCCTTATCTGGAGACCTCTCTAATGTAGACAATTTGTCCACATAAGGTGGTTTCTACTATGTTTCTTTGTGTCTGACATTCCAACAACACATCTTAAAATCCTCAGTTTATTGTCTCCATGAAGAATGAGTTCCTTTCTAATTTAAAGGCAGCATGTTGCTTGCATTACAACTTATTTTCACTAAAATATACAAGTTTATATGTGGCATAATTTACATCAATACAGCTAAATTACTTTAAATATTTCCAGATTATAATTTATTTAAATTTATACCCAACCCTTCTCCTAAGGCTAAGGGCAGCTTCTATCATTGAACACACAAAATACAATTAAAATTCCTTTCAAAAAAAACCACCCAAACCCTAAACTTACCCACCCCAAACCCTATCCCTGCTTGTCAAATGCTTTGCCAAAAAGAAAAGTTTTACACCACCTCTGGAATATGCTCAGGTTCTGACGGATTTCCAGGGAAAGGGAGTTCCACAATACTAGGGCAGCAACTAAGGACACCACTCTGCAGGCCCTTGTTGTATAAACAAGACTGGCAGGTAGCACCCGCAAGAGAGCACTCCCAGTCAACTACTGGGGTCATGGTGGAGTATGGAAGGAATGTGGGAGCAGACCATGTAGGACTTTAAAAGGTAAAAACCAGCACCTTGAATTGAACCACCGCCACAAGCTGATGCTCTAGGTGCAGCAGCAAAAGGGTCCAGAAGCACTCCAAGGCTGTGAACCTGGGTAATCGGAGGGGACTGAACCCCTTCAATTACAGGGGTCCCAATCCAAGTCACAGGGTCGACCAACCATTATCATTTCAGTCTTGTTTGGATTCAGCTTCAATCGGTTCAGCCTCATCCAGTCCCCACCAGCAGCCAGGCACTGGTAAAGCACCCACATGGGTGGGATGTAAAAGTTACAAATGGGTGTCATCAGCCTACTGATGGCACTTCACTCCATACCTCAGAATGATCTTGCCCAGCGACCTCAGATACACATTGAACAAAAGGGGAGACAAGATGGAATCTTGTGGGACACCACTGGGGAGGTCACGAAGGGACGAGGAGCAGTCTCTCACCACCACCCGCTGGGACCTCCCCAACAGGAATGAACAGAACCCCTCAAGAGCAGTCGCACACACCCCTGTCAGGTCCTGCTGTCATGTCAATGCCACCTCATGATCAACTGTATCAAAGGCTGCTGAAAACTCACAGTCCCCTTTGTCAATCTCCACGTATAGATGAATGACAAAGGCCACAAGTGCAGTCTCCGTGCTATACCCTGGATGAACACCTGACTGAAATGGGTCTAGAAATCCTATAGCATAGAGATGAGCCTTAACTCTGTCCTTTTGCACAGGATGACGGTTTAGCGTAAATGCCAGAATACAGGAGTTAAAACGTTGTAAAAAAAATTCATATGCGATTTATGATAAGTAAATAATCTCTAAACAACTACAGTCATATTCAGGCATTTATGCTCAAACCTTCATGGTTTGAGTTAAGGCACTGTAAAAAAAATTCATAGGTGACTTATGATAATAAATAAATGACCTAGAAATAAATAATATCGCAGTTTAATTAGTTGGAAATAACTGAACGAGGAAGCATGTATGGTAAGTATGGTATGGTAATAAATTAAGTACGTATGGTAGGTGTCTTGATGTATGGTACACAAGGCAGATAACGAAGTGTAAATCATTTCCATGCTTTTTAGTGTTTAATTTTTATTACACTGTATGTTGTTAAATGTTTTGTAATTTAAGTGTAATTAATTTTCATAGTTTTTGGCATTTAAGTTTTGGTAAAATGTAACGTTTTTTGAAAGTTAAGTTTCATTTAGAAACGGTCCTGCCTTTAACGGTTTTTGAAACTGGAAGTTTTGTTAAGAAGTTTCTAAGCTTTTTAAGATGCGATATCTATGTGCTGTTTCCCTAGGCGGTTCCCTGTTGAGGGGGTGGGGCTTGAGGAATTGTAGCCCAGTTCTCCTGTCAGGGAACCCCCCAGGACAGCGGCGCACAGACATAGCCCCTATGCAAATTGGTGCTGGCTGGGTGGAGAGTCACAGATGTTTTCTCCATGAGGCAGCCATTGGGGGCGAGGGGGGGGGGGGATAGCCATGGGAAAGGTGGGTATGTAAATGGGGGTCTAAGCCAGGCAAAACCCATGGCAATCAACCCCTGACATTCACAGGTACACCTCATTCCATCAATGTGTTACATAACCCAGAATAACAAACACATGAATAATGCATTAGTCCACACAAGCTTCCCAGGCAAAGCCAGAAATTCAAACTCTCACTAGCAAATTTGCAAACTTGGTCCCAGCTTGGTCCTGACAAATATTCATTTTAGCTGTAACATGCAATGGAAACTTTGGCTGCAACCAATATTAGTAGTGAATACTTGCATCTGTTTAAAGGAAGCGGCATTCACTTCCCACTTTATGCATGGTTCCA
>QEPC01014420.1:1883644-1911696 GCA_003113815.1 Sphenodon punctatus | reverse complement strand
GGGGTTTAGGCGGGCATGTGCCTGTGCTGTGAGCAGCCCCGTTGTGTGTGCGTGCGTGCGTGCGCCTGTTGTGGCTGGTACCAGTCGAGCTCCTCTCCCCCCTCCCTTCCCGTTCCCCTTGTGTGGGCGTTCCCTTTTGTCCCTGTTGGCTTGGGTTGTCCTCAGGCAGCCATGTCTGTGTCGTGCCCCTGCCCTTTGCCTTTTGCTTGTATTGACCGCAACCGGGGATTGGCTGCACGTCTGTTGCGCTGCCCCGGGCCGTGATCAACCCGCCTGATTCCCGCCCGTGGTCCCGGACTCCCAGTCCCATCCCGTCCCGTCTGTTTGGGGCTGTTATTCGCCTCGGGGCGTGATTGTTTGGCTCGTCACCAGCGGGAATTCACTGTGGTTGAGCGTGATCTCGTCACGTCTGAAATCACCCTGTCTCCTCAGCCAAAACCCTTGTTCACGCTATGGTCATTTCTCGCCTTGAGTACTGCAACCTCCTCCTTACTGGCCTCCCCCGCTCTCACCTGTCCCCCTTTATCTCCATCCAAAACTCCGCTGCTAGGATCATCCACTCAGCCCGTTGCTTCAACCACATACAGCCTCTCCTCTCCTCACTGGCCCCCCCCTTCATGAACGCATCCTTCACAAACTTCTGGTATTTACTTATAAATCTCCTCACAACCTGGCTCCCCCATACCTCTCAGTCCTATTCTCCTTACACACTCATGCACGCACTCTCTGCTCCTCCTCTGCCCCCTCCCTCGTCTCCCCTGCTCCCCTAACCGCCTTCGCCCCTTCTCCCTTGCTGCCCCCCATGCCTGGTACTCCCTCCCTGCCCACATCCGCCTTGCCCCCCTCCCTCCGCACCTTCAAATCCCTCCTCAAAACCCACCTCTTCCTCGCTGCCTTTCCCGACACGTGTTAGAATTTTCCTTTCAATATTTACTGTCTGTCCTCCCCACCGACCCCTGCCTAACTGCAACCAAGCCAAGCACATGCACCTGAGAGTTTGCATCCACTTGAATGTTATTTATCCCTTGTCTCCCCCCTCAGTGTCTATTTGATTGTAAACCGTAGGCAGGGACCTATCTTATTGTACCTGGCACTTTACAGAGCACAACTGGTGCTATACAAATGCTTATAATAAATAATAATAAAATAAAGAAATAATAATAGTAGGAGTTTTTCAAAAAATGGATGGGGGTAGATTCTATTGCAGGTCAGCAACAAGTAAGAATTATGCTGTCTTCCCCAGATATTTTTTTTTCTATTTTAGACCATGCTTAGGGTTGCCACGTGGCTGTTTTTTCACCAACAGGGCTGGCATTTCCACCCCGAGGCCAGTGGCGGACTTTTAGCAGCAATATAAAAGTCGGTATAAAAGGATGGGCTGCCATGAGCAACTCCCCACTCAGTGTAAACAACAAACTCCGAGTCCAATATTCCACACTGCTCCTGCAGGCTGCTTCACTGCACAGTCGCTGTATGCCAGGAAGGCATCAGAAGTTACCTCCTGGTGGGAGTGACTGCGTGAGCTCAGGCACTCAGCAGCGAACAGTGGCGGGGAGCGGGTGTGTACAGGTACACTGGTCATTAACTCCGGCTTCAGCACTAGTTTGGGCGGCCAGAAGTCTGCTCTCTGTGTGCGGGCTCTCTCTCTGCTGCTCCCATCCCCTCCGTCATTGCTGTGGGGTCCTGTCCATGCTTTAAATACTCCTACCTCTGCCCCATCTCCTAAAGTGCTCCTGTCTCCCCAAATGCTTCTTCCTGACTCCATACCCCTGCTACTCCTGGCTACATCCTTCAAATGTTGAAGGATAATCCTGCTAGGGAGTCCAGCTTCGATCAGGACAGCCTTCAGGACTCTCAGGAGTGCACTGGGAGGAAGAAAAAGAAAACTCACACACCCCTGCCCTCCTGCAGGTGCTGTGTCCTTCCTGGTGGTGCTGGTTCAACAAGAAGGGCTAAACCCTACCGCATTGCACAAATTGCAAGCCCTTGCTTTAGCTGCAGAAGAGTCTTGCTGCTGCAAACCTGTAAGTGACAAGTCACAACTCACAAGCTGACCAGGACAGTAGACCTGGAGAGAAGGCGGCTTCCTGCAGGTCAAGGAGGAGAGAAGAGAGCACTTCCGCGTCTACCCCAGCACAGTAGCCCAAAGGATATATTCCCAGGCAGGTCTGGCATTTATTGGTAACCTGGTACTCAGGCTAGCAGAAAAGGGCCCAGGATGCACCTGGATTTTTTGTGCAAGCATGGCTTTGGGGAAAGAAGGTATTACTGCTGCCCACTGCTCATGTAGGGTAGTAACTCCTCAGCAATGGGAGGTAGAGATGTCCTATTCACCGTCTATGCGATCCCTTGCTATTAGCCTGATCTTTTTTGTGGGAGTGTAAGCTAGAGTAATTTTTGACACAAGGGCTGGTAACTTCCATGCACTAATCATTCTAGGAAGCTTCATGCTGCTCATTAACGTCTCTTTAGAAAAATGGCCCTTTTTACACAGATGGAGGTGGATGGGGGAATGGGTAATTTGGTGCGGTGGGTGGAGGTGGACGTGTCCCCGTTTACTCTCTCTCTCTCACACACACACACACACACACACACACACACAGAGCCGCCTCCGGTTTTCCAGAGGGCTCCGTGGGTGGGTGTTGCACGGGAGCGCGCACGCACCCCCAACCATCCCGCTCAGTGTTCACACAGGCGAACACCGAGCGGACACCCATCCCACCCACCCACCGCCGGCCGTTTACATGGACGGACCCTCCCCAACCAACGAGGGGGGGGGCGACGGCCGTGTAAAAACAGTCAATTATGTGGTAAACCTTTTCCCTTCCTCCTGGGGGTCACTTTAACATTTAGTACAAGCTCCAAGAGCCACATAGAAGTTGTGGGCACAGGTGCTTAAGGGATGTACTCTGGAAGACAAGGGTCCAGATCATGGGTATGGGCCCTGGATCCATCCCATTCCTTGTGTGCATGCCCTCTTCTCTGCTCCCTTACCCTGAGCTCTGATTTTCATTGGAGATAGGAACTGGATCCAGGGGGCACTTCTAGGTGCTGGAAAGAGGCCACATAAAAAGGTTATAATTATTATTATTTATTTTATCATCATTATCATTGAAAACTTATTGGGTGTTCTAGGACAGGATAGCTGATAGTGGTAGTGGTGAGGCGAGCAAAGCAAATGAATATTCTCTAAATTGCACTCCACCAAAGATGCCAAAAAGCTCAAGACACTGTATGTTTTATGATAAGTGGCTGACTAACCCCAATTACCAGCAACGGATAGCAAGGCACAATGATGAAACAAAGGTTAGATGTATTGTTTGCCCATGTGCTTTCTCCGTGCAATTTGACAGTGTTAATGCAGTGAAATAACATGCAAGTAGTAAGAAACATGTGACAACCAGTTATCTGTCAATGGACTGTGATAACAGAGTAACAGGAATGCTGTTTAAATACTCAAACAGCTTCAAAATTGCATCTGGGCAAGACAAAAACGCACGGCATTGTCCAAAATGTTTTAGGCCCCTTTTCAGTTAGCTGAGTTGTGGACAAACTGAAAAGTAATGGCTGTCCTTGTGGCACTGGATGCATCTAACAAGGGCAACAGGAAAAAATTTTCTTCTTGCTGTTAGATTGTTTGACATTGAAAATGGTGTTACTGATGCCCTATTGGACTTTTATTAAGCAGACGAAACAGCTAAGTCAGTTTGATATACAGTTCTTTCCGCTTTGAGGGAATTAGACTTAGATGTTAAAAGCATCATGGCTCATGGTGCTAACAATACCTCTGTTAACTATGGGAAGAATTGTTCCATTTATAAGAAATTAAAAGACATTCAGCCACCATTAGTAAAAGCTAACTGCCAGTGTCATGGACTTCATAATGCAGCAAAGAATGCCATGATTGCCTTCTTTTGATGTAGAAACTCATCATCAAAGTGTTCAATCATTTTTCATGTAGTGCTAAGAATGTAGCCAGCCTTAAGACTTGTTTTGATTTTATTGAACAGGACTATCACTATATGATACGACATATTCCTGTGTGTTGGTTGAGCCTTTGTGCAGCAGTAGACAGACTTCTACTCAAATGGGAAGCTATAAAAATCTACTTCCTTCAACTTGGAGAAGATGAATGTGATAAAGCCATTTGGAAGTTTATTAGGGACCAACAAAATGAACTAAGTAAAAAAGCCACTTTTAAAGAATGCTACATTTATTTTCTTAATTCTTTCCTCTCACTTTTTAAGAAACATATTCTCCAATTAGAAAAAGAAAGTATTGATGCAACTGGCCTTTATAACATCATGTGTACTTTGAAAGAATAGTTAACAGCAAGACTAAATGACAACTTCCTTGGATTTATGGCTTCACAAGCACTTGCTAGCCTACCAAAAAGTGAGGAACAGAAGTTCAGAAGTGAAGCCCTTGCAACGTACAGAAGAGCGATTGCATACCCCTGTAAATGGTTTTATTTTGACAACTCCCCATTCAAGATGTTTTCTGTCTTAGACTTCAGAAAAATTCCATCCTTTGAAGAGGTCATACAGGTGGCAGAAACCCTACAGCTAGCCTTTGATGGGGATTAATTATATAATTCATTTTGGTATTTCACAGTGCAGCAGCAAGTCTGATAGGAAATGAAGAACTGTCCAGTGCTGAGAAATGGCAAAAGTTTCTAAAAAAAAAAAAAAAGTGGAACAGCGCAGCATGTTTTCGCCATACCCTGCAGGAATGCATTCGTCGAAAAAGTATTCAGTGTAATGAATAATTTATGAGTTGAAGAACAGAACAGAATTAATGTAAGTCTGCTAAAAAGCAAGCTCTGTATCCATCACAACTTGAAATATTCACATACTGAATTCTTTGATGTTGTTATGGGCAAAAAGAATCTACTCCGTGCTTCAAAATCCAACACGAAGTACTCATTTAAGAAACAGCTTCCTCTTCTTCCTTCTACTGGCCACTTGTAGGAAGGTGATGGATGGATGGAGCTGATGGGTTTCAGAATGCCAGTTCCAAACAAAGAAAGAGAGTGCACCAAATATTGTACCTGCCCCTGCAGCTAAGATACTGTTGAAGTACCTGTTTTCTTCATTGTGTTTAACTTCACAATCAGGATCATCTGATCCAGCTCTCTATGGCGAGATCATCAAAACTCTGGTTGGCACTTATTTCATTGCTGCTGGTGTTGCCTGTGGTGGAAGCCTTGGATGCAGGTGATGCAATAGCACTGTTGCAGGGGAAAGTTTTCAGTATCGCTAGATTCCATTCCTGTCTAGGCTTACATGCAAGAAATTAACAGCTATGACTTTATGAAGATGCCCAAGTCAAGAATAATCCTGAGCTCTTTTTGTGCGGATTTAGGGTTTGGAACTAAGCCTCACTTTATGGCAGTTCTTAAAATCCTAGAGCACACTTCTACAAAAATGTTTTCCATGCCTTGTTCAGTAAAATGGATGATTCCTTGTAGCAAGTCCAAATGGCTTTATCACATCGACTTCTCCAAGTTTAATCAAGTCCCACAATGAAAAGATGATGGCTATTTCATATTCCTTGAGCTAAGAAATTGCCTTAAAAATAGGAACAAATTATTGGTGGTTAGCTGAAAAGAGAAAGTCCTCTTTTATTTACAGTAACCGTTCACATGCTGAAAAGGGATAGGAAAGATGTTATGGTTTACATCATGATAACGCAATAGCAAGCGAGGCACAATTAAGGAATCCGTCAGAATGCCTAACACAAACATTTTTTTAAATGTCACTTTTGTGGTATCTTGTGACATTTTTTGATGCTTGTTATATATACATATACATACATATATATACACATATACATACACACACTATATACACATACACACACACACAAATATTAACATCCTGATTATGGCATTTATGGCTGGTTTCCGGCAGACCAACCTTCTTCTCAAAATTTCAACTGCAGAAGCAGTTGAACTTATGGACTGATAAACCAGTTTTACATTCATTCAGTTGTGTTCATCATGATGTAACAAACATCCAAAAAATGTCATAAGATACCACAAAAATGTCACATGATACCACAAAATATTTTATGCATATATCTGCTGAAGTTTACAACTGAAGGGTTTGCAAGAATGAAGTATTAAATCTACTGTTCTTAAGTATCTGTCTCTACCTAGCCATCTCCTCCCTGTGTTCCTTTTCCTACGAGCAGGTATATGTTAAAAGTAAAATAAATAATTTTTTTGAGCATTGTGCTGCACATATTTCTCTGGTTTGTATGCCCTTCTTTGTTCTATAAGATGGTGTTTTAAGGAATTATTGCTTACGGCTTTATTTACTTATTTTAACAAAGGGTGACTTTCAATAACCCGGTGTGTGTATGCAAGCTACTGAACATGAACGAAAGTCTTGTCATACGTAAGTTTACATAAAATATTAATATGAATATGCAAATTATATGCAAATTAACATGTCAGTATTTTCCCTTGGGGAAGATGGCAACCCTAACCACGCTCCTTTCCTCCCACTTCCTAATCTCTATTTTCCCCTCTTAAAAATAAACATGGATGTTAGACATCCACTCATATTGACAAAAAAGGAATATTTTCAATCACTGCAAGACATTTTGCAATAACTACAACCAGTTTATAAGATGAATAACTTTTGCCCCCCTAAAAACTGCTAGAAATCCCCACTCCCACAAAATAATAGCTGTATTCTCCCCCCTCAGGGTACTTTTGCATCTAGTTGAATTACATTATATAGGTATCAGCAAAATAACACTGCAGCCATTATTATGGCCATTTAATAGACAAACAACAAACACATTCTTCACTTGTAATTTTAAATGAGATTACAACAGATTTTAGTGGCAATTTATTTCCAGGTGATAACTTCTGACTACAGAAACCATTAACTTTGCAATGTAAACTTAAGTATGTGTAGCCCCCTCAAATATCAGGGGCTTCAAACTGCTTCCTTTAAGTGAAATGGACCAGGCCATAAAGCCTGTACAAGCAATAACTATGCACTACATCTCCCAGAATCCCATCTGGAGAAGCTGGTCTGGAGGCTGCAGCTGGAGACGGGCCGCGGCATTCTGCACCTTACTGGGGCAGGCCGCAGGGAGCACATGACACCTGTGCTCTGGGCTCTGCACTGGCTGCCTATAAAGCACTGGGCTAGGTTCAAGGTGCTGGTTTTGACCTTTAAAGCCCTTCACAGCCTGGGCCCTGCCTATCTGCGGGATCGCCTCACTCCCCATGTGCCCGTCCGACCCCTGAGATCATCCGTGGGGGCCTTTTTGGAGGTTCCCCGGGTGAGATGGGTGGCCATTGATGTGAGATCTTTTTCGGTGGCTGCCCCTGTGCTGTGGAATTCACCCCCACCCTCCTGTCATTTCGACGTTTGTGTAAGACTTGGCTGTTCCGTCAGGCCTTTGACGAAGGGGGTAGGGTGTGTGTGAGTTTTTATGGTTTTTTTAAAAAATTGTAGTTTTATTTTAAAATATTTTATTGTTGAATTTTTTTTGTGTGCATGTGTTGTTCACCGCCCTGAGCTGCCTTTGGGCAGAAGGGGTGGGATATAAGTTTTAAATAATAAATAAAAATCTCTGAAGCCAAAATATTACCCTTTCCCTATATACCAAATATACTCTATACCAGATCCCATTAATGGATCCAATCATTGTCCTAGTTTAGGGAGTGTCGAACTTTCCTTGGCTGAGGATGATCCTGTGAAAGAAAGGCCCGATGCAATATCATTTCAACGTAGTCCAAGCGGACAAGAAGAAACAGTAGAGCCGCGGAGGTCGGAACGTGAAATGAAACCCCCATTGAGATTAATGTACAATGCTCTGGAAGTGGCATCACAAGAACCAGTGATCTTTAACCACAAGCAGCTCAGTTCTAGTGATGGTGACAGGGAAGGAGCCCAAGAACCTATTCTCACTTAATCTAGTGTTAGTCCAAATTTAATTACCAGTTCTTTAAGCTTGACTCCAGTGAAGACGACAAGTGTTTTAGCCTTGAGACAGAGTTTTGAAAATATTGTGAAAAACAACAGTCTGAAAAACGTATGTTCAACCAGCATTTAATCCCACAGGCCTCGGGAAGGGGGCATCCCCTTTATTCCCACCAACGGGAGAATGTAGCCCCTTCTGAAAGATCAGGGGCTTTAGACTGCTTCCTTTAAGCCAAGTGGACCAGGCCAAAGAACTGTGGACCACATCTCCCAGAATCCCATCTTTAGAGCCAAAACTTGACCCTTGACCCTAGCAGAGGGCAGGAGAAGTACAAACATCTTGGCTAGGAGATGCTGAGGTTATTGAGCAAGTTTCCAGGCTGGGGGGGGGGAGGGGGGAGAGAGAGAGACGGACGACGCTGCTGGGTTAACTCTGGAGTTTGCAGAGCTGCCAGAAGGAAACCAAGAGGTAAGAAGAGTCTTCACTATTGCTTTGTCTGCCTGCAGAGGTGGAAATATGAGCTGTACTGTCTGCCAGTTGGAGGCTTGCAAAAAAGTTTCCTGTTGCCCGTGTAGCAGGGTTGCCTGTGGCAAGAGAGTATGGGGTACAAATAAAAAATGAAATGAAATGAAAATGAAAAGGGCCAGGCTCGATGCCTGACCCTGGGCCCTTAATTTATTAGTTACACTTCCTACCCTGCCCCTCCCACCTAAAAGCGACTTGGTGCAGCTTCCAACATATAAAAATAACATAAAAATACAATGCACAATAATAAAATATGCATCATAAAATACATAACACAATTCTGTGCATCTCCCATCCCTACCCAATTTCACCAAATTGGGTTAACCCAATTGCTAAGTTTTACATTGTCAACAAAAGGTGAGAAGATTCAGGCTGAGACGGATCTCCACCAGGAGGGTTAGTGCTGGCCTGGGAGATGTAGGCACTGAGATGGCGGGGGACAGCAACCGAATATACCTTTGCTGAGCTAGCCTCCAGAGCCAAGAAACCAAGGTCTTGAGTATGATCGGTTGGGCTGGCCATGCCTGGGCCAGTCCCAAGTCTCGAGAAGGCTTCTGACAGAGAAGATGGTTGCTGACAGAGGAAGTAGTCAGTGAGGTCACTGCCTCTGATGCTGGTTACAGGGGAGACAGTGCCTCATAAGCAGAGATGCAACCTGTAGGGTACTCAAAGAGACTATGGGGGTTTTGATACCTGGCCGGGCAGGACTGTACCTAACCAAGTCTAGCCAAAGGAAGAGGCACTCCTGAACTCTGCATGTGGACTGAATAATAAAGGATTTTAGTGAGATCCCACATGGGCTGGTCTTAGTGGAGCGCAGATCCTGAGAGAACTTATCCCAGACCACACGGCCGTTTTGAACCACACCCTCTCCCGTCTGGACTCTTGATGGCAGTCTTGTTGGTGTGTGCCCACATTCTCCACCATACTATAACGGGCATGCGACCCAGGTACGTTTTCTCAGTATTCACGTCCAACTAAGGCCAGCCCACACAACATTTTACCTGTGACACCTCGGTGCCTATGCTTCCCAGGCTAACCACAAAGGAATAGGGTCAGGCACTCAGCCTGATCCTGCTACAGTCTGTGTCATGGAGGAACATAGGGTCACACATGTGTAACACGGGCCTACATGTAGACTACAAGTCTGGTAAATATGTAATGCAAAAGGTTCCACATGTATGTAATATTACAACTGAGAACTGTAAAACTTAAATTAGGGCTATGACACGTGACCAAGCTCCAGGAAATACAAAGAGCTACAAAGAATGTGTATTTGGGAACCCTAGCCAGACAGACCTGCGGAGATGCAAAATAACCTTCATGTTTGCCTGGGTTGCCTACGTGACAGGTCACACATTTCTCCTAGGTGGGAAACCCGAGACAAAGGGACCAGGCAAGATACTTAAGCAAGGGCCATTAAGCCAGCTTCGCTATCGCTTGCCCAGAGCCACCTTGAGCACTCTCATCTGCATCCTAAAAGCTGCCAGCCAGCAAGGCTGGGAAACCATGAAATGAGAGACACGACTGCTCTCTAGCAACTCTAAGGCAGAAGGCCCAGTCGCTTACATCAAGGGCTGAGAGGAACCTATGGACCTTTGTAGGGTAAGATGCTTATTTAGGAACTCAACCAGTATTGATCAGGAATGTGTTATATTTACCTTTGATTTCTAGTAACCACTCTGTATCAACAATCTTGCTTATGTAATCAATAAACTTACTTCTTATCTTTATGAAGAAGTGTCAGTGTCTAACATTGGAACACAAGTGAGCAACAAGAGTTCTCAAGCTCTTGCAAACCCAGAGATTAAAGAGTCTGTAAACGGGAAGGATCGGGTCCTTGAGTGACAAAGGGGTTGTCCCTGCAGCAGGCTTGAACTGGCCAGAGAGAAAAACTGGTTCAAGTGGGCTATGCGCGAGGGAAACTGAGTCACTCAAACCCGGTAAGGTGGGGGTGTGGACCTCCAACCTGTGACATGCTGCCTTTCATTTCTCCTAGCTAACTGTTGCCTGCTTCACAGTCCAGGACACAGGAAGATCTAACGAAAATGTAGTTTCTGTGAGTAGTGGGCCTTAGCCATGTGCTGCGCTCTATGCTCAAAGCTTCTTATAAGCCAGCCGCCACAGGAAAGTTCTACCCCAAGACTACCAGGCAGTGGGTTTGGGGTTGCTTAAGCCTGCAAAGGGATGGTTTGGAGTTTCTTTTTCTCATTAAAACAAATGTTTGTGTTTTATTTGAATGTTACTTTTGTGGATCTTTTAGATTTATTTTAGTTGCATGTAGTTTTAAGCACTGTGGGATGTGTCTATTTTATTTCCTGAAAGGGTGCAGGGGTCTTTAAAATAAGTACACATCCCTCATGTGGAGGCACAACACTAGATCATCTACTACAGAAGGAGCAAGAGGCCACCTGGCATAACTACGCTACGTTGTGTCACGACACCCCTATAACCTGCCCTGAACCTTCAGGGAAGGATGGGTATCAATTTTAATAAATAAATAAATACATAAATAAATGTGCCACACCCAGTGCTCCTGCAAGTGAACACTGGGGTGGGCATGCGGATTAGCTGGGTGAGGGTTATATATGCTTTGTATCATTATGCAATTCATTGAGTATCCTTAATTTTATTGGCGTTATATTGAACAAGACTCAGAGGAATCCACTCCCTTGCCGTAACTGTCTTATAAAACATATAACTCAAATTGCTCTCTTATAATAGCACATTACTCACCAATGCTACTGAGAGAACTGCTGCTTTCGGAATCTGATGGCATTATGGACAGCACACTGTAAGTGGACCCTGGAATGAGAGAGAGAGGGAGAGAGAGAGAAGAAAAAAAACAAAATTAGTTTTTTCTTTCCTTTTTTCCACCCAAACGAAAATCTGATCCTTCATTTCGCACTGAAAGCTTAGCAAAACTGATTAAGAATGCAAACCTCTCTGATGATAGGAAAACTAACATGAAAAAAATTAGTTTGAAACAGAATACAAGTTTGGCAAGTCATTTGTGGGGGTTCCAATATGAAAAGCAAGAAAGAGCTAACTACTGGGTAAATCAAGCAGGCCTATTATACTGCTTATTGTGCATTTCCTATGGAGCACAAAAGCATTTTAGACTAGTTTCCTAAGCAAAGAAGGTTTATGCAATCATCGCGTGTGGATGTCTGTCCATCTCCTTATAACTTTAGATCCTGCAGGCTGACAAAATTTGATAAAAGAGGCAAAAAAGTCCAAAGTAGGCACCCAAAATTTCATAACAATAGGGGCACCTGGAAGGGAGATGTGCTTCCTTTCGTAACTGACAAATCCCACTGACTTACATAGACAATAGCCTCTCCCAGGAAACCAAGGTTTTTTAGCTTGGGTGCTTGCTGCACAGAACAACTTATTTTTAAGAGGATTGATCAGTCACAGTTTCTAAGGCAGTGGTAACAGTCTAGATACGGTCTCATATTTTGGCCTCTTGTATATTAATAACCTGTATGAATTTACTCTGCAGTAAATTAGGGTACAGTCACACAAGATGTGACAGTAATTTAGGCAGCCTTACCCCTAATTAGGACACCATTGCACGAGATTCAGTGGCTTGTCTACCTGGCGACCACCAGTCATTCACCCCGCAGCGGGGCAGGCAGCTGGCTTCTACACCCTGAATCCTCTGAAAAAGGTCAGGAATGCAGGGTATAACAGCCTTACCCAAAGTGTAAGGGTGCCCAAATCAAGGTACCGCACTGCCTCTTTGGGGCCCAGTCCCCATCTGCCCTGCGATGAGAGTAGTGGATGTTGTTGCCATTTCTATGCGCTGGGTTAAGTGGGGCGCCCACATGTGTGGCTGGCTCTTCGACCCACCCCAGGGTTTGGCAGGACATTCTCAAAAGCCCGCCCACGCACCCGGTTTCCCTGCGGAGGGCAGATTATGTGCTCTGCTCTCCACGCTGACCCGTAAATGTGGTAGCTGCAATTGCTCACCTCGGGCTGCACAGGGGATTGGCCCAGCCTAGCTCGTGTGGCTTCACCTATAAAGTTTTTTTTAAACCATAGAATGCCTGTTTAGTAGGGCCTCATTATCACTCTGTCACTAACAATTTAGCTGACTAAAGATGAACTACATATCGCCTCTCTAGCCACCAAAACTGCTTAAACGTGTACTTTCCATACACTGATCCAGGGCATTTAGCATATTTTTAATAGGAAACACATGTTTTGTGTACAACTTCACCACAACGTTTGCCCTTAGCTAGGCATACATTTTTCAAGGGTTCTCATTTTCAGAAGCAAGGTTGTGGAATATATTTCCACCTGTACAAAGCCATCCAACTATTTCCCGAGTGACATTTTTGGTCCAGCTTGGTCATTTGCTGTGCTTGCTCTCCAAGAAAAAGGAACTTCATTATTTGTTAAAATGGAATTGGCACTTCCAGAAGACCCAATGTCATTAAATAACATCCAACACTAATTCTGGAGATTCAAAAGCCCAACAGACAATAGTAACAGAGAACCACCACTACAAATAGCTTCACTGCTCTTTTGTATTCATTGGAGAACTTGTAAGCACCTTCCACCCAATCAAACCATTCTCCACCTCAAGGTTTCAGGGCAGACACCTTCCTAGGTGTTAACAAGGCAAATCAGAGAACAGAAGAATTTCTGCTGCAGTTTCTGGAGACAGGCTTCCCCACTATTCATTTTCTAAAAGTGTTAGTGTAGTAACTCACCGATTTCTAGACAATTCTTGCCTTTTCAGGAAAAATACCCTGTAGCAGCATTACAGCTACCCAAACAATTGCTTTTTCCAGCAAGCATAATGCCTAGAAAGAGTGACTTGGATTTTACATTTTGTCATAGTTTTTTTTAAGACATTCGGGGGGAGGGGGGGCAGAAATATTTTATTTATTTATCTTATTTAATATATTTTTACCCCACCCCTCCTGCCTCTGGCAGCTCGGGGCAGTGAACAGTAGTAAAATATAATACAGTGGATAAAAACAGATAAGACAAGCAAACTCAATAAAAACCACAAAAAGGTGCAAAAAAGCAGAACCCCGCCCCACCGAACAACCCCTCACCCATCCCCTCCACCAAACGCCTGGCAGAACAGCCACATCTTGCATTGATGTCAGAAGGCAAATAGATCCGGGCTGAGATAGATACCCACCGGTAGCAAGTTCCACAGCACCAGAGCAGACCGCCGAGAACACTCGCCTGTCAGTTACCACCTGTTTATAGAATGGAACACCTCCAGGAAGGCGCCCCCAGACAACCACAGGAGCTACCCAGGAAGCAAGGTGGTCTTCAGATAGCTAAGGCCCAGACCATTTAGGGCTTTATAGGTCAAAACCAGCATCTTTAATCAGGCTCGGAAGACTATAGGCAGTCAGTGCAGAGCTTGGAGCACCGGTGTAATGTGCTCCCGGTGACCTGTCCCAGTAAGCAGACTGCACCAGCTGCAGCTTCCGGACCATCACCATGGACAGCCCCACACAGAGCGCATTACAGTAGTCCAGCCTCAAGGTAACAAATGCATGGATGACAGTGACGCGATTGAAGTCCGAGACATACAGACAAAGACGTCCCGCCAGATTTAACTGGCAGAAGACACTCCTGGCCACAGCTGATACCTGAAGAACTATGTGCTAATCTATTGCTCTGCACCAGCTCCCACCTGGATATGGGACCCGAGTGGAATGTGCTTTCTTGCAAGGCAGTCCCGAAGCGTGAAGGACTACATTTCACTGCCTATGCCTGAGTAAATGTACGTTGCCCAATTTGCCTTTTTCAGCTGCCACTCCTCAGTCTCAAAACAGCATTCTCTTAATTGCCAAAGGCTGATATCTTTACTTATGCTAGACTCCTCACAGAAAGGCCAACAGCATATAGGCAATAGCATAGCTGGTTTAAAAACAAGGATTGGATAGGTCCATCAATAGCTATCATTCAAATTTGTCAGGGGACATAACTTCTGCCAGGAGCTAGGAGTGAAAACCAGGGAATGGATCACTCGATCATGACCGGTTGTGCACATCTGAGGTGATTGAAGGTGGCCACCGTTGGAGACAGGATGCTGGGCTAGATGGAGCACTTGTCCATCTCAGCATGGCACTTATGTTCTTAAATAAATAGTAACACGGATCATACTCTGACGAGTTTAACTCTTGAACAGTTTGTCCTCATGACACACTAAACAATCCTCCCTACACAAATTCAGCCCATTTAAATATATATATTTATATATATATATATATATATGGTAGACAGACAAACATTACATGTAAAGAGAAGCCTGGCATGCCCTCCAAACCTCAACTGTGAAAGTTTACACCAAGACTGGGATAAAAAAATCTTCATTCCTAGCACAATCTCTCAAGGAAGATTCCCTGGATTTTCAGCTCTTTAACCTGAGTATACATTTTCAGCTTCTTTTGTCTTTCTCCATCATACTTCCTGCTTTCTGTTTGTTAGTGTTTGTAATAGGGTAGCTTACCTGCAGCCAGAGAATCCCTGTTACTGAGCTGCTTGCAGCAATCAAGCAGATAGGCAGCTGTGGAGCATGCTCAGTTAGGCTCCCAAACCCTTTCTGAGGCTTAGACTACTGTCACATCTCGGTAGCTGCCCCACAGCTCTGAACTCCCTTCCTTTTGGAAGTTTGTGCATCTTCTGGGGACAGAGTACAGCCTTCCTATTTGGCCAAGCATTTGGTGGGTAGGGATAGCTGGAAGTTCTATTTATATTAGATTTGATTTTATATATATTTTTAGAATCGGAGAATTAGACTTAGAAAGAATCTGTCACATCTGCCCCCTACGCATATTTTGGCTGCGGGAGGGAATGCACAAGCCAGAATATGCACAGGGTTCAGCTGGTCTGAAAGGCCCCTCCCCTCCCCCCGCCAGCAGCTTTGCCAGCAAACACCTCTGTATCTCTGCATGTGTTTGCAGACCAGCTGAACACCACGCATATTCTGGTTGCACAATCCCTCCCGCAGCCAAAATATGCACCGGGGAAGGGGGGGCACAGGTGTGAAAGCAGTCTAAGTCTTGGAGCATGCCCAGTGAGGCTTTAGAACTGGGATTTTTCTCTAAGTCCTGTGACATGCTCAGTGGAGCTATGCGAGACTGAACATGCTCAGGTCCTATAAAGGGGCCCGAGCTCAGTCCTAGGATGGTGGCCGTTGAGGAAGGAGCTTCTTGCTTAGCTCTCTCCTCTTCATTCGCTGGAGCTCTGCCAGTGAACCACCCGCTGCCCCAGACCTAGCCTGCAAGGACCTGCGAGGAGGAACAGGAGGCAGCAGAGACCAGGTGGGATCTATCTAGGTTGTCCACCAAGACCCATAGAGAACCCTGAGGGTCTCAGTCTTTGAGGGAGTGAACTTCACAACCCAAATGGACTGTACTGAACCCTGAAGGGCCAAATGACACTAGAGAGTATAAACCCTGAATAACCAAGTGCACTGGTTTGGAGGCATAGGCCTTGACTGTAAGGGGCGGTAGAAGGCCATAGGTAGGCACCCTATCTGGTACCCCTACATAGTGCACCCCACCTTTGTGGGAAGGGTGGTAAGGAGGCTGGAGAAGCATGGCAGAGGGGTCTGTTAATTCCCCTAGTGACACCCCAGTGTCTTGTGTGGCCCTGGAAGACCCCCTGCTACAGTGTTTCTTTATGTCGGACTCCATGGGTACAGCAAAAGCTAAAAAAAGATAACAAATCACGCAGAGGCGCCCTGGATCAGCATCTTCAGACAAGGAAGGGAGAATGAAAGGTAAAATGAAGTTCTCGGACCTTGTGGACCCATCTTCCCCCCAGGTTTAATCTGTACTGCATGCATATCAGGGGCTCTAACTGCATTTAGTCCCTACACACGACACTCATCTATGGTGTAACAGGGATTGCGAAATGGATTCCTCCCCTATGTTCCGTTGTGAATCTTAAGGTCAGCTGAGAACCACCTCCTGATATTTCTGTCGTTCCACCAAGCTCGTACAGGAAAAGCCGGCAGAAAGATGTTCTCGGTAGCTGCCCCACAGCTCTGAACTCCCTTCCTTTTGGAAGTTTGTGCATCTTCTGGGGACAGAGTATGGCCTTCCTATTTGGCCAAGCATTTGGTGGGCAGGGATAGCTGGAAATTCTATTTATATTAGATTTGATTTTATATCTATTTTTAGAATCGGAGAATCAGACTTGGAAGGAATCTCAAGGGTCATCTAGTCCAAACTCCTGCTTAGATACAGGACAACAGCTACAACATCCCTGACAGATAGTTGTTCAGCCCCTTTTTGAAAACTTACAACAATGGAGAGCCTACAACCTGCCTAGACAACTTGTTCCCTTGCCACACAGCTCATACTTTTGTATGTTTTTCCTGTTATTTAAATCAAAATCTACTTTCCTATAATTTGAGCCCATTATTTCTAATTCTGCTGCATGTGGCAGCCCTTTGGATATCTGAAGACTGCTATTGTAACTCCCCTTTGCTAGGCTAAACATATCTAGTACAATCAATCTTTTTTCTCAAGACTTGCTTTCCAGACCCTTTTATTATCTTTATTGCCCTCCTCTGAACCCACTCCAATTTATCAATGTACTTATTAAAATGAGGTATCTAAAACCTGTACACAAATACTTCAGATGAGGTCTGACCTGTGCCAAACAGAGCAGAATTCTTACTTCTGCTGACTTGGAAACAATGCTTCCGTTAATGCAGCCTGAAACTGCATTAGCATTTTTTGCAAACACATTGCATCATTGACTTGTTCAGTTTGTGATCAATCACAAACCCTAGAGCTTTTTCCACATCCTTTAAAGTGCTGTAACCCATCTTCAGGCCTCATGATAAGGCAAGGTATACATTTAATGAAGAAATACATGAAGCGAGATGCCCTACTTCCTAACCTTATATGGTACAGTCATCCTTTAACCCCATGTCCTGTCTCCTACCTTGCCATGTCTTCCACCCCACTGCTCTTCCGCAGTCCCTCACTACTCATTTGACTCTGACCAACTTTTCCCTTCCCTTTGCTGCCCTCAAGCATAATCCACGTTGCCAAAGGTTTGAGAGCTCAGCCAGAGCAGAGACTGGAGTTTCTAATGCAGCATCCCATACAATGAAAAAAATCTCACTTTCTTCTCTTCCCTCTGCCCCATTTCTCCCATCATTTTTAACATGACTCGCGGATTAAAAGTCCTTTTTTCCTATTTAATCTTAGCCCTTTTTATAAAGTAATACAGGTTAATCAGCCCCATTACCAACTGTCTGTTTGAAGAGGGGAGGAGATGTGTGTGTTATAAAATGGAGGGTTAACAGACCCCATGAGAAGATGAAGGACCAGAATCCTAAACTAGCATAAATGAGGGTAGCTCCACTAACCTTATTTTAAAAGTTCTTTTAATTTTAATGTTCTAATGTTAATGTTTTATGTTGTGCACTGCCTAGAGCTGCCTATGGCAGGATGGATGGGTTATAAATGTCTAAATAAATAAATAAATAAATAAATAAACTTCAATGAAGTTGCATTGATTTGCACTGGCTGAGGACCTGAACTGAAAACTGGAGCAAATCCTGCCAGGCTAGGAGTGGGAACAACAATGCATCTTGAAGCCATGCTTATTTCTTTCATACAGACATTGCAGCATCAGTGACAACAGAAAGACAAGAAACGAAGAATCTGAAGAAGAAAAAGATGTGAAGGAGATTATTTTACCTGACAACTCTTTGCAAAGAAGGTTTCCTTTTAAAATGCACTGGGTACAGAATAATTCTAATTGATTACATATACATTATAAAATAATAATAATGTATGATAAGGATGTCAGTTTGATACCTTTTGCTTCTTCAGAGAAGACTGCATCAGATACCTATTTCCTCCACTCCTTGAAAGTTTTTGATAAGACAATATAATGAACTTGTCCCTAAATTTATGAGCTCATTAAAAGAGAGTGAGAGAACACGATGTAAGTGCATTTGCACACATCCCTGAAAAAATGCCTCCAGCCCAGATGTCTTCTTCAATATAGTCAGCCTAGTTTTGACCAAAGAGTAGCTGGCATCTTTAACTAGTGGTATTTTTATCACCCGGTCACAATAGTTCTCTCTCTCTGGGCAAGGGCATAGCTCACCAAAACATTTTTTAAAAAAGAATACAAGACCCACTTGAATAAATAATTTAAAAAAAACTTGCCCTGGGCACACAAGGCATGGCAAGGATCAAGGGCTCTCCAGGGTTGCAGGATGATGTTCAAGGAGCAACTATTGCTCAGCTTGGATGCAGCAGGCTATGCAGGGCCAAGAGAAATACTGAGAGCAGCTTCCTCTCCTTTCTGGAGCTACAGCTGGAGTTTGGGTTCAAGGAGGTAGGATGAATGAATCTGACCCCTTTCCCAAACCAAGAAGTTATTTCTCTGTAAATCATTTCACTGTAGATTTATACATGAGAATATTTAACCAATCTTTTTTCTTCGAGGTTTCTCCATACACCCACTGAATGTAGATTAGCAAGAAGCATAAGGAGGTGGATAGTAGAGTTCCAATCCTACCACTTCACTCTTTACTGAGGAGATGCATTGTTATGTCAACCAGAAGTACTTTATTGACTTCAAAACTATATAGCCAGTAATGGCCATGGGGACAATTCATCGGCCTGGTTACACCAACTCCGACGCGCAGCGCACCGCCAGAACACGTGCACTCAGACACACACACGGTGCCCTGTGTGCAGCACAGCCGTGCAGGGCAAAAGTGCAGCATCAGCCTATGCAACCCACCCCGCACAGCTGTGCTGCGCGTGGGGCACCGTGCGCGCATCCAAGCGCGTGCGTTCTGGTTGTGCGTCGGGGGCGATGTAAGCAGGCCACTGGATTGTCCCCCAAGAGTATAACATTAGGCATCAAGTGCAACCTCCTAAAATACAATTTTCCTACATTTTACCAATGAGGAAATATTGTACAGGTACACATGCACACACTCACCTAGGGACTGCGGAATGTCTATGCCTATGCGTTTAGAACTTTAAATCGGGGGGGACCACCTTTAAGGCATACCCTATTTAGAACACGGATATGTATTTGCATTTTGGCCAAACTGAGCATCAGACCTGACTGAAATGTCAACCGTAAAATGTTTGGTGAATGCGTGTACCAAGCTCCAAGTAGCGGCCTTACAAATTTCTAGAAGAGGCACCTTCTTAAAGGCTGCTACTGAAGTGGCCAAACCCGAGAGAGTGAGGCCTGAACCCCATAAGCACTGGTTTTGTCTGCAACGGGCATATCGGCTGGAGATAACAGGATAATCATTTTGACAGAGTTTGTTTAGTCACCCTGTGACAGGAGGCTTCCCAGACCTCCTAAGGCACTAGAGTATTGTCTGGGAATTAGCAGTTCTCTCCTCTCCTCCCCCTCACAGCCACACATCTACCCTTTCACAGGTACTAATCCTGTTGGGCAAGTAACAGTTCAGGGCCTCACAGCTGTGAGATCCCTGGTCTTGGCCTCAACCTCTCCCTACAGCCAAGCCTACACAACCAGTAGTGTCTGTCTGATAATGTGGATAAAGCCCCTACAGTTCAGGATGCCTCTGGGCTGCTGTAGTTCAGGTAAGTCTTTATATAATATAGGGCTACAATACCCCCTTCATCCATTAACCCTTCCGAATCTATTTATAGCCCCGGGTGTCCGTGAGCCGGGCAGATCCCACCTGGTGTCTGGCTCCCACTGGTTTCTCCAGAGGCAGCACTCCGTTGCAGAGGGATCTCAGACATACAGCTTGATGCGATGGAGTTCCTCCTGCTAGCTCCTTCTCCTACAGCCACCAAAACCATACTTGGTCCTATAAAGGAGTCTGAGCATGCTCAGTTCACTACAAGTCAACTGAACATGTCAAGGGACAGACTCCTGAGGATTCTGTGAGCTCTACTGAGTATGTCCTAGGACTTGGTCTCTGGGAGGCTCAAAGGCCTCAACTGGACATGCTCCAGAATTGATGTTGGGCTAGATAGTAATAGGGCTCCAGCAACAGAAATGGGGCTCCAGCAGGCTCCAAGAAGCTGCCCTATTACTCAACCGCTGTCCCCGAGTCCTGGGGCAGGGGGATACAAATAATGATTCAGATTTACAAAATTCTTTGGTTCAAGCCAAATAAAACAGAGTAGCCCTGCAGACGTCTAGCAGGGCTGCTTCCCCTTTTGAAGAATGGGGCTCGGGGGGCGGGGGGGGAGGGAGAAACCAGGCAGAGA
Organism: Sphenodon punctatus; assembly: GCA_003113815.1. Lineage (NCBI taxonomy): Eukaryota > Metazoa > Chordata > Lepidosauria > Sphenodontia > Sphenodontidae > Sphenodon > Sphenodon punctatus. Next base: position 1,890,997 of record QEPC01014420.1, on the reverse strand, counting down.
TGGTCTGGTTCAGGTGGAACTCTGAGGTAACATTTGGCAAAAAAGAGAGGTGAGGGCAAAGGATCACTTTTTCCTTGAAGAGAGAGAAATAAGGGGGCATGCAGACTAAAGTGTTACGTTCACTGACAAGCCTGGTGAGGGAATGGCTACTAAGAACAAAAACTTCTGAGTAACCAACTCTATTTCAGCTGTGGCCATAGAGGTGAAAGGGGGTGGGGGGGGGACATTAATGAGAACAGGACTAGATTGAGATCTCAGGGCACCACAGAGGGCCTGACGCGAAAACATATTAACCGTACCCTTAAAGAACCTGGAAACAGTAAGGTGTTTATCTTTAACTGAAACATGATATGCAGAAATGACTGCCATACTGACCTTTACAGAGGAATAGCAAGTACTTCAAAACCAAAGCCACCCCAGCAGAACAAGGGTCACTCGTAAACTTTCCGGACCAACCCACAAACCCGGTCCATTTCCAGAGTGCTGGTGTTCAGGGCTGGCGTTCAGGGCCTCACAAGGGTGTTCTCTGGCCAATTCAAGGAGATGAGGGTACCAGAACTGGTGAGGCCAATTTGGGGCCATTAGGATCAGGGACTTTTCCAATACCCTGTAAATGAGAGGAAATGGTGGGAACGCATATAAGAGTGTCCTGGAACAGGTTTCCACCAAGGCACTCTCCCAGGATTGGGCTCCCACTTGTGAATTTTGCATTGGAGGAGGAAGTGAAAAGATCCACCACAGGTGTTCACTCTCTGTGGGTAATCATTAAGAACACAGAGGGGTTCAGTTCCCATTTGTGACACAGTCTCCGAGCCCTGGTGAGGGCATCCGCCCAGATGTTTATTTTTCCTGGCAGGTAAAACTGCCACTGGGGTGACTGGATACAAGAAGCACCATTTCCAAAAGTTATTGGCCTCCTTGTTCAGGAGAGAAGACCTGGAACTCTCCTGTTGATTTATACAGAACATGGCCATGGTGTTGTCCATCAATGTGGCCTTCTATAACACTTTGAAAGGCTATGCATGCCAGTCTGATAGCCCTTAACCCCAGGATGTTGATATACAGTGCACACTCCATATAGGAGCAAGAGCCATTGGTGGCTCCCCCATGTGAGCCCTCCACCCCCAGTTTGTGGCATCTGTTGTGATGTTGAAGGAAGGAGGCTCTACAGAGAAAGGGGTCCCTTTCCTCACATTCTCCTCAGTTGCCCACCATAGGAGACTCTCGATAAAGACTGGCATGGCAGGCAGGGAAAACTCAATAGATGAGCCCTCGGTATATGGAGGCATAAAAAATCCTTTAAGTAGTCAAAGGTGGGTAAGTGGGGTGACACGAGTGATCGAAGCCATCAGTCCCAAGAGTCTAGAAAAAAGATAGGATAACGTTGAGTACAGTTCTCATATATAAGGACAACAAGTGCCCTGACAACCTGCCACCTATCTGGGGGTGATAAATCTTTGGCTGCCTGTATGTCAAGCAGTAAAACAAAGAGGAGACTGGTATTAGGGCTGATTTATGCCAGTTAATCAGAAACACCATGAACTAAAGGATGTTACAGGCCAGCAAGATGTCCCTGGACAGCCTGTTGACTGAAGCTGCCCTAAACAACAGTCTGGATCAAGGTAGGGGGTAGACCAAAACTCCTTTCCTCCTCAGGTAGGCAACTATGGGGGCCAGACACTTGGAAAATGTACTAGGGGCCACAGATGACCATAAATTGGTAGTGTGAAGCCTCAAAGGCAAAACATAGGAATCTAGTGTGCTGCAGGCTGACAGAGATATGAAAATAGGCATCCTTGAGATCCAAGGTAGCTAGAAAATCCCCTTGTCTAAGGAACAAAATCACTTGTGCCAAAACAGCCTCCTAAACTTGAATCACCTTAAGTGCTTATTAAGGGCCCTCAGATCTAATATAAGCATAGCTTGAGGGTTTTTTGGTACCACACATTGTTTAGAATAGAACCCTGAACCCCATTCAGAAGGCAGAACCCACTCTATAGCCCGCTTGGCAAGTAGGCTGAGAGGGCACTTTCACATGTGCAGGAATCCATCCTTAGAAGGTCAAAAGAGGGAAAGTGCATGCAAATCCGGCACATTTTTGATCATGTAGGAATGTCCAGAGGTGCATGATTGAAGCTTTTATGCATGTTTACAAGGGCGATTGATATAGCAGGATTTCGCAGCTCGGTCAAATGCCCCTGTAAATGCAGAGAAGTACACTCTTCTGCCCACCATGTCTAGGCGCCTGCCCTCCTTGTCATTCGGTTGGGAGGGGATCTTGCCCAGTTGAAATTGCTCTGATGCCGACGAGGTGATAAAGGAGTTCATCTCTGGATGTCTGATCAAGTGATCATGGTTTACATTAGGTATGGGTACATGCGGAGTGATTTTGTTACTATGGGTGGCACCATGCAGGGTTCCTTCCATATTTCTTCCAAACAAGGAGAACCTTTTTCTGCCATGGAGATAGCCAGACAATCCCAGAGTCCCACTGTCCACATGCTGAAGAGCTGGAAGGACTACGGTCTCTCCATGGGTTCTAGGGGAACCCCCTTGGGTTGCGACCATTCTGGTTAACAGTTCCTGGGAAGCTTTGAAGTCATCCTGTAGGGGTATAGGGAAGAGCCCCATATCATTGTCACCACAATTGGCATCAGGATCTGTGCTTTGGTCCAGCAGGGCCATGTCCGGGGCAGGTTGTTCTGCCCAGTCTGGGACAGCCAGGCCATCCAAGGTTTGCTCCAGTAAGTTCCGTAGAGCTGGGATATCCTCTCAGTGCTCAGAGTCATCTGGGAAAAGGGGGCCTGGTAGGAATTTTTTGGCTGTGCCAGCACCCCAAGCGACGCGGCTGGTGGGAAGAGGTATGGGGTTTGCAGGTGGGTGGCTGGTACATTTCCATTGCTGACTTGATGGAGTTCTCTATAAAAAGCCCGAAAAGTGCTGTAGTCAGGGGGTAGCCTGGCTGACAGGTAAGCCAAATTCTAAAAAGTTGCTAGTGTCTGTGCCAAAGTGCTCTTTGCGCAACATCAGTGGGGGCGAGTAGCACAGGCGGGGGAGAAAGAACACCACACAGGAGGAGGTGTTCACTCCCTCTCTCTCTTTTTCTTTTCAGGCTCACTGGCTGACAGGATATTGTTCTTTTTCCTGGCCTTCCTCGGAGGGGACCCAAGGGGCTCAGTGTCTGGCCCTATACTTGGCACCAAACCTGTGGTGACAAAGGGTGGGACATGCTTGGTATTGCTGGTCTGAGGCAGTGGGGCTGAGCTAGATGCCCTCCACCCTCAAGGCAGGACTACAATGTGGCAGCTGTTTTGCAGGTGCTGAAGTCAGCTGCACCAAGTGTGAAGGACTAGAGCCAGATTGCATCACAAGCTTTGTCAAATGTTCTGCCAGCCTCCTTGTCCTCTCCTTCCTTGTCCAGGGTGGCACACTGGTCAGGCAGCAGTGTTATGCTGCGCCTAGATGCAAAGGAGGCACCTGTTGCGCGCATCCAAGTTTGGGAGTTTAGCCGTGCACTAAAGGCAACGCTTGAATCCTTTCTGGACCAAGTACCCCAAGGGCAGTGTGGGAATAATGTACTTCTTGAAGATTGCTTTGCTTGGAGATCCGAGCTCTGCTGCAGCAGAGAAAGAACTGGAGAAGCAGGGAGCAAGAACGATATGTATGGGGACCACAATGTTGTCATCACCCTGCTCCCCACCTGGTAGCTGCTTGGATAAATGTCCGGCCATTACGTCAGAGGGCACCTAACCTCAGTGTGTATGTGGAGAGGCCTTGAAGAAAAACAAAGCTACCTTACTTTCCTTCCTACCACCCCAATATTATACCTTCAACATTCCCCCTTGATGCTATTACAGGAAACACATCCAAGTTTAAGACCACAATGGTTCAAAACAGATGCTTTGTTAACCATAAGAATGGCTTATAAACAGGGCCTCAAGCCTGCTATTACAAAGTCCTGCTGGAATCAGTGGAGTTTTGTAACGCTGTAGAGTCCTGCTTGCATAAATACTGATGCAGGATCAGGGCCTAGTTAAAGAGATAATGTGTACAAGGAAGGATGGAAGGAAGCAAAGGCAAGTCATTTTGGTGTTCATTCATTCTCCCGATGCCTTCACTTTTCCTTTTCCCCCTCCCCTTTCCAGCTGCCATAATTCGGGGTGAGGGGGAGGCATTGGCCTTTTTCTCTTCTCTTTCTGTTACATACAGAATGCAAATGTTTACAATTGGAATGCAATAAATAAAAGAGACATTTGCAATCTGAAAATGATTAGATTTTAGAAGTTCATCCTATTTGGCAGGTGTGTAATTCTAATATATATATTCTCAATATACATTAGGGATGATGTAAACAACATAAATTTTAAGAAATCTGGTCAGCTGTCAGAGACTTACTCTAAATCTTTTCAAGGATGCACTAGCAGCAACTGACTCACAAAGCACACATTCGATTCTTCAAACGCAGATTAATATCTTTATCCATCTTTAAAAGGAATGAATTTAAAACTTTCAAAATAAGCAGACCATGTTTGAAAAAAAGGAGAAAAAAATAAAATAAAAATCTTTAACGAAAATGAGAATTTCCTTTAAATGAAATATACTGATCTTGTAAAATATGGCATTACTTCTTCATAAAACTATTCAAGACATCATACAGTTGCAAGAATGTTATGGGCAAAATATGGCATGAATTCCATTGTCTACTCCCATGAGAAAACCTACAGCCGAGAGAGAAACACTACTCTTCATATATAGATTTGTCTCCACTCCAAAACACAAACAAGCTGTTCCCCAGATTCTTTGCAACAATAGCGATGGAAAGTTGAGGACATATGCGAGATTACAGCATTTATTCTATTTTGGAGGCTTTATATAAGTGGTCTTGGATTACTTATAATTTTGAACTGACATACAATTTTGACCACCTATAATTATAATTATTTTGAACCTGTGTCAGCTAAACCTTCAGTATCAATGCATGCAGAAACTTCAGTGTGTGTACCCATCTTGTAAGTTAGAGTAGTACTTTGTCCAGTAAATAAAGGGTTAATTATATCAATTTAGGCCCACTAGAAAAAACAGGATATCATGTGCCTGAAAACATTCAAACCCTGCTGCATATATACTTCTATCTAGCCCACTTCTGTTCAATTACATTGTAAAGAGAGCTGTGCTTTTGGGGGGGGGGGGGAAAGCCACTTCTTGGAAGAGCTACAAAATTGAATAAAATAGAGAAATTCCCTCAAATTGGAATTTTTAGCCATGTCAGAAGTAACTCCACTGGGTATATGTTACCCTAACTCCCCTGTCCAAACAAACAAACAAACAAACAAACAAACAAACACGACCTCTTTTCCACAGCAAAACAATTTCAAGGATTTGTTTTAATTTTTCAACGTAGCCATTTTGTCAAATTTCAAAGAAAAAATCTAAATTTGATATGACAATACAGAAAGGGAGGGGAAGTTGAGAATGCCAACTGTCAAATGCTGCTAGTTGCTTTCATCAACAATGGCAAGTCACAGATGTAGCCACCAGGCACAGCGCTGGCACAAAGTTCAGTACAAGCAGCTGGTGCCATAAAACCCATATTTGGGGTGGGTGGGGGGTGGGAGAGAACCAGGATGAGATTAAAACAGATCCAAAAGTAATTAAATGAAACTACTTCTCTCATGCTGTGTTGGTAACTTCAAAATGATCATGCAGCAAACATCACTGGGCACAGCAAACAGCTGTAATAGGCAGAAAAGAAAATTACTGCTTTTCCAAAACCAAGACCACTTCAATAGGAAAATACAATTGGCTCTTCCTGCACAAAACCTGTTTGCAGAAAGTCAAATGAGGGTATCACTTCAACAACTAATGCACTGCTGAATTCCACACTGGCCAAAAAAATCCAATTCATATTACACAATGCTGAGACAAGCAGGATTTCAGAGTTACTATACCCCTTCAAAAACCAAATTATGCCATCTTTCAAAAAAAGGAAACAAAAATACGCAACCAAAAACCACTGTTTCACCGTATGAGGATACATATATCCCCAGCCACCCAACTTTCACACATATTACTCCTTGCTCTGACCTTCCCTCTCTCTTCCTCTGACCCAATCTCATGTTAATCAGTCCCCTTTCACAAGGGCATACCCAAGTCAGAGATATTAAGTAGCTTGTACCGAACCTAGTCACTCTGTTGTTAATTCTACTCTTTCTGAAGGGAACCTCCATATGCTTCCTCTTCAAATATTAGCTCAAGATTATAAATATTACATTTTCAAAGACTAAAACTATGGATTTCAGTCTGTTGAATCCAAATCAAACTCATACATTTGCTAACTTTCTCGTTCCTCTCACACTACAACAATTCTCACAATTATTTAGGTGAAACTGCTCCAAGTTACAAAACAAAGCTGGTTAAAGCAGCCACTCACTCCTTAAATGGCCTGTAACTTCAAATAAGGAAAAAACAGGACAGATTTTAATTTCACAGGCTAGAAGGGAGTCAATTCTGTAGAGTAGTGGGCATTCTGGAAAGCACATAGACATGTGCCTATGCATGTGAGTGCCACCTCGACTTTTAATTGATCAAATGCTTTGTCATATCAGAGCCAGAGTGCTCAGCACCTGCAGGATCAAGCCTCAGATGAGTAGCTACTTTCCAGATACTGTACTCCTTTTTACTACATGCCTCCTGGGGAACAGCATCATTAAGCAACCCTTTTCATACTCCCCTGCTGTGAATTTCCATTGTTAATTAAACATTGCTTTCCTCCCACCTTCTCTCTCCTTCCCATGGCTGCCAGATGATTCAACTTCTTGTCAGCAAACACTTTTTCTGACAGAGGCCCAATAAACAGGATGAGAGGGCAGTGTGACAAACGTTTGTTTATCCACATCTCAGTGCACCAAACTAAACTGATTTTGGCAGGACTCCCATTTGCTGTGGGGGAGCTAAAAAGTTTGATTAAAACTGGAAATGACCCAGTTTGCAATGTTCCCATTGCTTTGCACATCACAAGACTGCCCAAGGAGCTGAAGAATCACATGGATCAGCCATGCTTTGTCTCAGAGGCTATTCTTTCCTTAGAAGTCTGTGTGGTCAGGTTTGTCAGAAACTGTAAAATACATAGTCATTCAAGTGGCATCGTAACCAAGCCAAGTACGTGCACTTGAGACCTCGCATCTTCATGAATGTTAGACCCCCTATCTCTCCCTCTGTTCCCCTTCCTATGTCTCTCCCCCAGCTCCTGTCTCTCAGATTGTAAGCCCTAGGGGCAGGGACCGTGTCTATTTTATTACTTTGTAAAGTGCCAGGTACACTGCTGGCGCTATATAAATGTTTGTTAATAATAAT
>QEPC01014420.1:1862370-1882947 GCA_003113815.1 Sphenodon punctatus | reverse complement strand
GGGGGAGAGACTTAGGAAGGGGAACAGAGGGAGAGACAAGGGGTCTAACATTCATGAAGATGCGAGGTCTCAAGTGCACATACTTGGCTTGGTTACGATGAGAATGACAGCAGGAAGGTCCATGTTGCAAGGATAAGGGTAAACCGATCGTAGGTATAGGAATAGTGGCTCAGCAGGATAAAGAATCAGACAGATCAGAGCGAAAGAGGTGAGTTACAGGCATCCAAGGATGTTACAGGCATCCAAGGATGTTACCTGTCCCTCACGACCAAGGAGAGAATATGGAAGGGCGAACTTATTTACATTTTCTTTTAAATGAATTTTTTATTAATTAAACATGTTAACATTAACATACATATTCAAAACTATTAAACATATTAACAAGTATTAACAAATATTGTCAAGGTGTTTATGATGTCTCTTTTTTTTCTTTTCTTTTTTTCTTATATATTGTAATCCACAAGGTATGATTTTGTTTCTTCTTCTATGGTATGTCCTTGTATGCTTGCTATACATGAAAACCATCTAGTAGTAAATTTCTTTTCTTGGGTTACTTTTTTGGCTATTTTTTCCATTGAATACATATACCACAGTTGCTTTACCCATTCAATTTCTGTCAGGTTCTTTGCTGATTTCCAGTTTCTAGCTATAATGTTCAGTCCTGCTAGTGCCATTAATGTACAGGTTTCTTGATGGTGTTTCATGAGTGGAAGGTTTGGATACAGTCCCAATAGTGCTGTTTCCGGACAAAATGGTATGATAAGACCTGTAGCTCTGTTCATATTTGACCATATTATACTCCATAGTAGTTGTATTTGGGGACATGACCACCAACAATGTAGGTAAGTACCTTGTTCGCCACAATTTCTCCAGCATTGAGCGAGGCCTGTGCTATCCATTTTTTTAAAATGGATTGGGGTTAGATAATACCTTAAGATTACTTTAATTTGGGTTTCTTTAATTTCTAATGAGCTCACACATTTATGCATCTGTTGTCCTATTATATCTATTTGTTTTTCATCAAAAAAAATTCCTAGATCTTGTTCTCATTTTCTATATATTAATTTGGTTTGTTAGAGTTGGCCTCGATCAGTGCTCTATATAATCTTGCTATTAACCCTTTATTTGTGGAATGGCTTAGCAGTATTTTTTTTTATATGGTGGGTTTTCTTGAGTAATGATCTATTTTGTTTCTATCTGTAAATATATTTTTAATTGTAAATATTGTAGCGTGTCTATTTTTGTTTTTGTTATTTGTTGTAGATCATGTATTGTTACAAACTAGATGTTTTTGAATAATTGTTCATGGTTGTTCAGTGGGTTTTTTTTAGTTCTTTTGCTACATTGTCTCTGTCTAATGTTTGTGTGTTTATTGGGTGTATAGGGTGATTCTTCTAGTGATATTTTTTAAAAATGTTGTGTCTTGTGCCAATGTTGTATAGCTGCTTTCGTAAATGGGTGATCTATTATTTTTTTCATTTTCGTTCTATTTTTGTTTGTTATTATTTCTTTCAAATTTATGTTCCCTAATAGCTCTTTTTCTATTTCTACCCAGGTTGTGTTTCTGGTCAGATGATACCAGTATCTCAATGTTCTCAGTGCTGCTGCTTTAAAGTATGTTCATACGTCTGGCATATTGACTCCTCCTTTCTCTTTGCTCCTGATTAATGTTTGCTTATTAATTCTATGTTTTTTGCCTTTCCATATTGCTTCCATCATGGCTTTTTCACACTGTTTTATAAACTTGGGTGGAAGTTGTACTGGTAATGCCAGAGCTTTATAGAGGATTTTGGGTAGTGCTATCATTTTGAATAGATTTAGGTTTCCTAGCCATGAGGTTTTAAATTTTTGCCACGTAGAGATCTTATTTTGAATTTGATTTAGTATAGGGGGGAAGTTTGCTTTATACAATTTTGTATGGTCTTTTGTTATATTTACCCCTAGGTATATGAATTGTGCTTCCGCTATCATGAATGGTGTTTGACCTGCAATATTCTGGGCCTCCTGTTTATCTTTTATGAGTATTAATGCCTGTGATTTTTGAGGGTTTATTTTGTAACCTGATATTTTACTGAATTCGTTTATAAGGGTGAGTATTTTTGGTACAGTATTGTGTGGATTGGTCATGTATATTAGCATGTCGTCTGCGAATAAAGATAGCTTGTGTTGTGTCTGTTTTAGCTGTATTCCTGTGATTTCTTTTTCCTGCCTTATGGCGCATGCTAACAATTCTAATGTGATGTTGAATAGCAGGGGAGATAATGGGCAGCCTTGTCTGGTTCCTCTTGTTCGGTGGATTGGGTCTGATAATTTTCCATTTATTAGTATCCGGAATTTCGGGGTTAGATTAATAGCTTTAATTGCTTTGAGGAAATTGCCTTTGATTCCCATTTGTTCCATTATTTTATATAAGCATTCCGGCTCCGCCCTGTCAAAGACCTTCTCCGCATCTGCAGCCAGGATCAGTGCTGGTGTTTCTGTTTTCTGGACTGCATATATTAGATTGACTGTTTTCCTTATATTGTCTATTCCCAATCTATTTGAGATGAATCCCGTTTGGTCTGTGTGGATAACTTCTCCTATTATCGCTGCTAGTCTGTTTGCAAGCGTTTTCGTGAATATTCTATAGTCCGTGTTTAATAATGATATTGGTCTATAGTTACTACATTCTTCGATGTCTCTCCCTGGTTTGGGGATTAGTGTAATGACTGCCTCATAAAATGTTGCTGGTATTTTTTGGGTGTCAATAATGTCATTACATGTGTTTGTTAAATGTGGGATGATGGTTTTACTAAATGTCTTATAAAATTCTGTGGGTATCCCATCTGGCCCACTTGCTTTATTCCTTTTAAGTTCTTTAATTGTTTGTTTAATTTCTTTAGCTGTTATTGGGGCGTTAAGGGATTTCAGTTGGTCTATATTAAATGTTGGGATATTATATTTATTAATATTTTATTTTATTTTGTCAGGTTCGGAATTCGAGGATGTGTAGAGCTTTTGATAGAAGTCTACAAATGCCTTTTGCATTTCCTGTTGTTTAACGTCCATCCTGGAGCTTTATTGTTGGAATTGCTGATTTTTTCCTTTTATTTTTTGTTAATTGTGCTAAGTCTTTTTCTGGTTTATTGCAATTTTGAAAATAAAAACTTTTGACTTTTCTTAATTGTTGTGTGATTCTTTGCGTTTCTATTGTGTCTATTTCACTGCGTATTTTTTGTATTTCTAATTGGTTCTTTTTAGTGGGATATTTACTGTTTTCTGTATGTAGGTAACTTAATTGTGTAATGAGGGTTTCATTTCTTTCCCTTCTTCGTTTGTTTATTTTTGCTTTTATAGCTAAGTTTGCCCCTTATCACTGCTTTCATTGCTTCCCAGAGGCTTTGGGGGAATTGGACTGATCCTACATTCGTGTCAAAATATTGTTTAAGGTCCTCTTCTATTTGATTTTTTTATCCATTCATTTTTGAGTATTCCCCTGTCTAATTGCCAATTGTGACCTTCTGGTTGTGTGGATGCATTCAAGTTAAAGGATGTGATTAATGCATTGTGGTCTGTAAAGGTTATGGGTATTATTGAAAGAATTGGTGTGTTCTCGTTTGGGGCATATAGGTTGGCTAAGGTTACTGGTTGGTTTCTAATTGTGTCTTTTAATAATAAAAATCTGCCCCCTTTTTTTTTTTTTTTCTATTAGTATAAAATCTGTTGAGGTTGTGAATCCTAACAGGACACCTGTTTTTTTTCCCCTTCCACATGAAGCATATGTTTCTTTCATCCCTCTAAATGTAAACCTTCCCAGGTCTTTTTGGATCAGGTGTGTTTCCTGTATAAAGAAAATTCCTATTCCTTGGTCTATGATAAGTTCTGCTACCTTCTTTCTTTTAATAGGGTGATTTAAGCCCTTAACGTTCAGAGAGAGGAGCTTTATTGAGTGAATTTTCTTTGATGCTACTGCCATTTGAACGTTTGTGTCTTATTTTGTTCTGTTATTTTCCCTTTAAGGGTTATTTTATGTTGTTCCCTATTGAATGTGTGGGTGTGGATAACCTGTTGTGTATACCTGTATTTAGTTTGTAGCCTTAACAAATTTACAATTAACATTAACAACCTTGACAACAATAATAACTTAACTATTAACCACAATAAGTTGGCATTCCATGCCTTTTGGAATTTTTAGTTTCCATTTTTTTCCCCATACTATTGGGGGGGCTTTAGGGGTTGTCTTGTTTTGTTTCTCCCATCTCCCTCCCTCTCCCCGACATTTCTTTTGTTTTTGTTATCCGCGCTATTAAAGTACATTAATATAAGCATTTTCTACAATACGTTTTACATTTGTTTTAAACCTTTTCTTTTACATGAATGGTGTCTCATCTGAGTTCATCTTGGAGTTGTTGTTCTGGTTTATGCATTTGTAGGAAGATCTCTAAATCTGTGGTATCCTTAAAGATTTTTCGTCTGCCGTTTACTAGAATTGTGAGTTTGGCCGGGTGCCAAAGTTGTGGTTTAAGTCCTCTTTCGTGTAATTCAGAGTAATATTTTGACCAGGTCCTTCGTTTTGTCATAGCGTCTGGTGAATAATCTGCCTGGAATCTGATCTTGTTGCCTTGAAATTCTAATGGTTGCTTTTTTTTCCTGTATGCAGCAAGGAGAGCTTCCTTGTCTTTATATTTTAAACATTTTACTAGGATGGCTCTGGGTGGATCAGTGTCTTTTGGTTTGGGTCTTAAGGTTCTATGTGCCCTTTCTGTTTCCACGTTGTGGAGCTGGGGTTGATCTGGAAAGTTTTCTTGAAAGATTTGCATAAGCAACTCATGCATTCCCCCTGTTTCACGGCTTTCTTTAATACCCATAACGCGCAAGTTACTGAGCCTGGATCTCTTTTCCAAGTCCTCACATTTATGTTTGAGCAGGTTCAGCGATTCTTTTATTTTTGCCAGGTCACAGTCTGTATTCAACGCCTGGTCTTCTAGGTTTGAGATTCTTTCTTCTGCCTGATCCATTCTTTTATTTATGATCTCTAATTTTTTGTTTCCCTCCTCCACTGTTTTGTTAACTTTGTTGATCTTATCCAGGACCTCTCTTTTATCCTTTTGGGCTTCTGCCCTTGCAGCTTTTATTTCAGTTAAAATTATGTTCATAGTAGCGGAAGTAGCCTGTCATCTGGCTCTATGTTCCCTGGAGCGTTGGGGAGGGACACGGCCGCCATTTTTTCACTCACCCCTGTTTCCTCCTACACTGCCTCTGCCGCTTGTTTCTGCTGCCACAGACGGGTGAGCGGCCCTTTTTCGGTGTTTTTTTTCGGTGGGCTCATGCCCTAATCGCTCCCTTTGCCGGTTCTTTTCTTTGTTTTTTTCTCTGTTCGGTTTTTTTTTTTTGTAGTTTTTGAGCACGTTAGCGGGTTTGCCGGGGGAGCTCAGGTTCGGCGCGACCAGCTACTCGCGCATGCGCATTGGCCACCCTATTGACATTTTTATGTTGTTGCACAAGGAGGAGCTGGGCGAGGAGGGCAATGACCCCAACCGGGGGGGGGGAAAGAGGGCAAATGTAAACAGCCCCCAGTACCCAGAACCTAGGGAAAAGCCCCTGCTAAGCACCTTGTGCGCTGCAGGGGTTAATTTGTGCCCGCCCCATTAGGGGAATCAGGCACAGGCTGTTGCCAGGCAGAATAGAGCTGCCCAGGGCGGGAGAACAACCAGCATGCAAGCTGTGCTGTCGGGAGGCAGCAGCTTGCAAGGATTTCTGGCGCGAGAATGTGCCTCTGTGATTGGACACCGAGTGTCCACATGGTTGCTGGGCTGGGCAGCCTTCATTCGGCTGCCGGCAAGCAACTGAAGCCCACCCACCTACCCTCGGAAAGATACTGTGGATTCATTTCAACTAAGGTAAAATGTTTCGTCGTAGGGCCACATCTAATCCCCACACACGGTGGGATATTATTGATTATAACCTGCACTCGCAGACCCTGGTCCCTCACCGCCCAGTGGTAGGCATCCGGACTGGGAGAGAGGTGGTGTTGCCAGGGCCTTCCAAATTGGTCTTGGGGAAACCTGTATGCTGGGCTTTTAATGGGAAGGGGTGTTTTCGTGCCTGTTGTAAGTACACCCATGCCTGTGCTGTGGAAGTGGTCACCCTTCCCCCGCATGTTTTAAAGGGCCATCTGAGTCTGGAAAACAGAGGTTTACAAATGGAGGACTGAAACACGAACGGCAGGGGGGTGATGGGGGGCCAGGGATTTGGCCCCTACACCAATCAGGCTTGAGGTGCTGGGTCCCCTGCTGCAGCGTTACTCCAATACTATAGACGCTGATTACTTATGGCGGGGATTTTCGGAGAGTTTGGATATTCCTTTTATGGGTGCACAGGTCCACCAGCTGGCTTGTAATTTGACATCTGTGCGGGGGGTGGAAGATTTGACTTGGGGCAAAATTAGTAAGGAAATAGTGGCAGGGAGGGTGTCGGGTCCATTCAACTCTCCACCGTTTTATCCTTTTAGGTGCTCCCTGTTGGGAATAGTGCCTAAGACAACCCTGGGTGAGTAGCGTCTGATACATCACTTGTCCTACCCCAGGGGTAGCTAGATCAATGATGGGACTGACCCGATACTGTGCTCAGTTCAGTACACATCCTTCGATACCATGGTGCGTATTGTATGCACATGTGGAAAGGGGGCACTCATGGGGAAGTGTGATATTGAGTCAGCTTTCCGCCTGCTGCCGGTATCTCCTAGGGATTTCGACCTCTTGGGCTTTTCCTTTAGGGGTCAGTTCTTCTATGACAAGGCCATACCCATGGGCTGCACCATTTCCTGCTCGGCCTTCGAGTGCTTTAGCAACCATGCTCGAGTGGGCAGTCAGGGAGAGATCAGGTTTACCTTACATATCGCATTATCTCAACAGTTGCCTCTTCTCAGGGCAAGCTGGTTCTCAGGAGTGCGCTCACCTTATGTCTGTGTTTGCCAGAGTGACGGCTGAAATTGGACGGGGAAAAGATGGAAGGGCCAGCGACTCGGCTCTCCTTCCTGGGCATAATGATCGACGTGGTGTCTTGCAAATAGAGTCTCCCTCCTGACAAGCTGGCTTCCTTATGGGTGCTGCTATAACGCACGGTGGCCACCCAGAAAGTGTCACTGGGAGCTATGCAGTCTTTGCTTGGCCATTTAAACTTTGCCTGCAGGGTAGTTGCCCACGGGAGGGCTTTCTGCACCTGGCTAGGCCGAGCCACGGCAAGTATGACGTCCCCCCATCACCGCATTAGTATAACCAAAGGCCTTCAGGAGGACCTGGGGGTATGGCTAATGTTCCTCGACAGTTGTAACGGGATTTCTCTATAGAGGAAAGTCCGACTGCTAGAGACGGACGTTCAGGTGGTATCCGATGCAGCAGGGGGGGATGGGTTTTGGGGTTTTCTTTCAGGGCTGTTCGTGTGCCCAGCAGTGGCTGCCTGAATGGATGGCTACGGAGCTGCTCAGGAACATAACCTTTCTGGAGCTATTCCCATTACTAGTAGCATTAGAGCTCTGGGGGAAGCAATTCCAGGACTCCCATGTCTGTTTTTGGTCTGACAATCAGGTGGTGGTAAAGGTAATTAACCGTCAATCTAATAAGTCCAACAGAGTTATGACCTTGGTACATTGGTTTGTACTGAAGTGCCTTTCCCTTAACATGTATTTCTCGGCCAAGCACGTGCCCGGGGTTCACAATAATATTGCTGATTCCCTCTCTCGTTTTCAGATGGAGAGGTTTCGTTCACTGGTGCCAACATCTGCCCAGAGATGATGCCAGAGGCCTTGTGGAAGCTTGGGAACACAGATTAGATAGGGGGGTTAGAGCTGCTGTATTGAGCTCAACCGGAGAGCATATGCCAGCTATTTTCATGACTTCTGTCCTCGCATGGTTTTCAGGAGGAATGGCCCTCCCCATCACGTTGAGTGGTTTGCAGCACATTTGAGTTGCCGTGGGTTGGCCCCGCGTACCATAAAGTGTTGCCTAGCAGCTACAGCCTTTTTCTGCAAGGTGCAGGGGGTGGCTCACCCGTGAATGGGTTACAGGCTCCGCAGGGCTGTCGAGGGATGGGCCAGGGAACGTGGGCCTAGCAGAGATACCCGTCAACTGATTCCTGTTGACGCATTGGTCCATTTTATTACCTCACTGACTTGGCTCTGTTCATCTCCCTATGAGATGTTACTTTTCCAGGCGGCTTTCTCCACTGCATTTTTCGCAGCATTACAGATCAGTGAGCTGGTGCCCTCTTCCCAGCAAGATCAGATCAGCAGGTCGCTGAAGTTGCACAACGTGGCCCGGGGGCCTGACTATATAGTGATCACAATCAGTCGATCCAAAACTCATCTGGAGAGCCGAGGCCAGAGTTTAACGTTGCGCCAATCCCCAGTTGGGGCAGTATGTCCAGTCTCAGCAATGGAGGCGTACTTGGGTATTTGGCCAAGCCTATGTGGGTCCCCTCTTCATGCGTTTGGCCGGGACATTTTTGACCAAATTCCAATTTCAGGCGGTTTTTAAAAATGGATTAGCCATGCTGGGTCTCCAGCCATGGGTCACACTCCTTCCGAATTGGAGCTGCATCTATGGCAGTGGTAGGGGGGCTGCCAGTCTCTCAGATCAAGGCAATTGGCAGATGGAGATCTGGCGCTTATTGCAATTACATTCGGCCATTCAGCCCTGCTCAGTAGGATGTGACTGGTCGATAACAATCTTAATTTTATCATCTGCAGCCACGGGACAACTATTCACAGTCTGGATATGTGGGCACAGCATCATTCGTTGGGCCGAATGCCACGCTGCCAATTCTGATTTCGGGACCCAGTTGGGTTGCGGCCTACGGGCCCACCTTTACTAGTTTGGGTGCAGTGGAATGCGCTGGGAACACCTGATCCCTTCACTGTTTCGCAGGGCTGCATACTTCGGTCCGCCTGACGTCCTGATCATTCACTTGGGCGAGAAAGACCTTGGTTTGCGCAGTGCATGGCCGCTTACAGGTGAGATAAAAGCCAGCATCGCTGAATTGGTTGCTGCTTGGCCACAGTCCTCCATCTGGTGGTCAGACATGCTGGAGCGGCGTACTTGGCGGTATGCCAACAAACCAAGAAAATAGAGTGGGCAAAGCGCAAGATCAATAGGGCTATGTGGACGTTTGTAGAATGCACAGGAGGCCGGATTGTGCACCACCTGCGGATCATGCGTTGGGACGCAGGCCTTTTTCTGAAAGATCGAGTCCACTTGTCTCTGCAAGGGAATGCTATTTGGTTGGATGACCTGAGGGCGGTGTGTCATTCATTTAGATATACCTGTAGGGGGGGAAAGGGTGGAGTGAAGCTTTACTCCCCCTATTTGTGGCGGTTAGCGGGATAGGGAGCCATACCACAGCATGGTTCCTAAGAGCTACGGTGATGAGTTCGCACCCATCACCACTTGGCGAGCGGGGGGGGTGGTCTTAAGGGTGGGGGACCTAGTCAAGGCTCGGCATGGCTGGAATAGGGCGCCAACCCACCCCGACCCAAGGGGAGGGTGAATTCGAAGGGTAGAATCACCCAGGTTAGGTGGGCGAGAACTAGCTCTGCCTCCTTTCCTGCTTTGTATAGCTTGGTTCCTCTCCACTATATCCACATACAGTTTCTTATAGATATGGTTGTGTTTTTTCCTGTTAACATTACATGTACCATGTATTAAAGTTGCGGCCGATGCCTCTTTAACCCAAAGCGTGTTCTGACTGTTCTTATGGGTAGTGCGGGCACAAACATTTTAATTAACTCTAAAATATTTCATACGCTAAAAAGCTTGGATTCCTTAAGAGTATAAAATTCTTCCCTTCAGTCTTTTAACATTGTGAAAAAGCAAAATGGAAAGTCAAATCTCTGTTTAAACTACATCAGATACCGAGAATTAATAACAATTTTCAAAACACTTTTAGCCTCTTTAACCCTCAACCTCTATTTGTAGGGCTGTTTCAAAAACACTCCCTTTCAAGAGATAGGAAATTACAGTAATATGGTAGCCACTATATCATCTTTGTCCATGCTTTCCAGTCAGAAAAATCAATAAAATCATTAAAATGTTTTTTAAAAGTGATAGAAAATACAAAAAATATATATTATGATCCAAAATCCAGGTAATCACAACTATTGATTTAAGAGGCCCCTGAATTAGGCCCACAGAATAGTTCCATTGACTTCAGTGGAAGTCAATTTTTAAGCAACTGTGCAAGTCATTGTAGGACTATGCTCCAGAAGGTTATGCTTTTCTACAACACAATGAAGTCAACACGTTTGCAAAAAGACAATATCGTGACACACACACACAAAAAGCCTTTAAAGTACCAATGAAATACCTGTGACTGATTCTGCACAACTGAAAATGAAAACTTTGATATTGGGTAAAAACAGACGTGATCTGAGTCCACTTTGGCCCGGGATATGGCAGCATGTGCAAACACGAGACACCAGATGTTGGTCCATCCCAGTGGTGGTGGCGGCTAGCCTGGGCTGTGACCTCCAGACAATCCCCAAGATCACACCCCAGGCTAAGGCCCGCCCGACCAGGCCGAAGCGGGAAAGCATGTCTGTGTGGCCGTGGCTTGCCCAGACCAGGGCCACTATAGCCTGCAGCCATGACTGTGCCTCATTGGCTGTCATGACTGTCCATCATGGCAGGAGCGGGGCGCTGGGAGCACAGCATGGATGGGACCAGCCACCCACGTTTGTTGTGCTCCCAGCTGTACCCAGACCGTACAAATGGTGGGATGACTCTTCAGCTGCAGTCACATCAGGTCAGTGCCCCAACCTGATCTGGGCCGTGTCATCTGGGATTTTCCACCCCAGGGCAGCCCGGAGAGTGGTCCCACCACCCACACATCTGTTTTTACCCACTGACTCCAACAAGCATAGGAACCATCCATATATCCCTTTCTGCCTTTACACGTGGATGCTGCTGAACATCTTCCAGCAAGCACAGAGTTGAACTAGCCAATTTGGTGGAGTCTAAGGGTAAAAACAAACATGACACCCATGGATGTCAGCGTGTCACATTACCACCCCTAGGGGTGCGAGAAGGCTGAGTGGCAGAGTGAGTGGAGTGGAATCGCAGCTGGGGCACACGGGGAAGGAGCACCAATCTAAAGTGGAGTCATGGCTGGGAAGGAAGCCTTCCATGGCCATGACCCCGCAATAAACTGCACGCATACATGTTGACCCAGAGGCAAACATATGTTTGTGTCTTAGCCCACACAGTGTCGTCCTCAATCAAGGATGCCACCATGTGGGGGATATGGATCAGGAACGCTTCTGATCCATGTCCATCTATGATCAGGTTGTTTAACGCCCTAAATCACCTTTGAACAAGTGGTGGCACGTGAAAGAACAATACGAGATTGTGGGTCTATCTACAAGGCCTGGCTTTTTGTGACTGCGGTGAGATACAAATCATGGAACAACTTCTGGTCTGTTGACTCCTTGGGGAACCTTGTATTGCAGAGGACCTTTCCAGGGCCACAGATTGTGTTATATCATGTGTCAGCACTGGAGAGAGAGATGAACATGAAGGCAGACACAGGGAGACTTATATTTATTAGATTGTTTTCCTCCTCCAAAATACAGAAACACTTGTGCTCTGGTTTCAGTTTTAAATCAGAAATACCTAAAGCTTCACGTTTTTGTCTTTTGTATACAACACATTTAAATGGTAATTTATTTAGTTAACTAATTATAAAATGGTGCTTTTGTACAACCATACATAAGTGATTCTTAATTACATCTTAATTTCCATCCAAATCCAGCCTAACAAAAAATCACAAATATAACATTGATTGAATAAGGTATATATTATCTAACAAAATGTAAAGTAGTAGTATATATTATTGTGCAGCCAACTGGCTATTACAATTTACAATTAAGAAATGAGTACTAAGTCAGCATTAAGCTAAAAGGATAAATTCCATATTGGTATACACATTTCAACAAATCGACAGATATGGTTAAAAAAACATAACAACAAAATATTTAAAATTACAGAGGAAACAGCCGTGTACCAAATACGGGGGGCTTAACCATAACCCCTTCAAGGATCAATCAGATCATAAAACAATGTAATATCTCATCATAGCCTGGCGTGCATTACTTTAACTATCTGTGACGCACATTCCTTAAACGCATGGCAGATTGACAAAAAGCGGCCACTGATCTTGTAACTTCCGAGCCTACCATACTCAAAAGTTTGGGGAGCAGCAAGGCTGGTCGAGTCAGAGAGACAAAAGCTCTCAAATACTTAAGTCTAAAGGACAGTACATGTTGGACAAATAAAGAAAATATGCTCTACTGTTTCAACAGCCGAGAGATCACAAAGGGGGCATAGCCGGGCTTCCCTTGGGATACCCAGGAAACGGCCCTCCAGGAGGGCAGAGGGAAAAAACAGAATCTAACCAGGTATCAAGATAACATGGCCCATTATGGAGTAAACTGTTAGGTAGCTAGGCCGGAGCGACTCTCTGAGAGGCCATAAGGGAACCCTCATGTTGAATCTTCTGGTCCTTGATTCTCTGTTTAAGTGCTACAAAGGCTCCCTTCTGGCCTAACAATTTCAAAACAAGCTTTGAGAATCCAAGTTTTGCTACCACTAACTCAACTGCAGTATCCCATTCACTAAAGGCCCTACTATTTAGTGCCAAGGAGGTAAGAGACCCTCCTTGGTGGGTATCAGAATGGATTTTTAGCCAGAATTTCAGCAGGATCGGAAGTGCACGAGATCTAATTGATGGACATGATGACTCATGCCGCAGAATCACCTGAGGGGTACCCTTTGGAACTCCCAGAATGGTTCGTAAGAAACAGTTCTTAATAGCTTCAAGTTTATCAATATACCCCAGACCCCAAATTGAGAAGGCATATAGCAATTGGGAAATCACTTTTATCCTAAAAAGTCTAATGGCAGGGGGAACTAGTTTACCTCCTCCTTTAAAAAAGAAATTTGTGATAGCAGCAGAGGTTGTCTTAGCCGTGTATAACGCTGCCTTATAATGGGGCTTCCAACTTAAAGAGGATGCTAAGATTACCTCCAGATATTTGTATCGAGAGACTTGTTCAATCTGATTTAGTCCCATAAACCAACAATGTGATTTACCAAGACCCCACGCTCTTATGACCATGACCTTGGTTTTATCATAATTGATAGAAAGATTCAATATAACAATACTCATCGAACCTCTGCATTACTCTCCTCAGTCCTACAGGGGTTTGAGAGAGCAAAACCTTGTCGTCGGCATATAAGAGCGCGAAGATTTTCCTATTGCCGAGCTTTGGGGCATGGGTGTCCACGCTATTCAAGAAGTCAATTACATCATTAAGAAAGAAACTGAAACGGGCAGGGGCTAATATGCACCCTTGTCTAACCCCAAAGCAACTTGCACTTTCTTTGTGGGAGGTTTTGTAAACGCATGCCTGACTTGTAAGGTGTTACTGGAGTGGAACTTAATCAGCAAGTAGAGAAGCCTGCGATCGAGTGAAGTGGCACTGAATTTGGCCCAAAGACGTTCCCGATTAACAGAGTCAAAAGCCATGCGTAAATCTACAAAACAAAGAGACATTTACCCCTGACGGCCAACATACTGGTTCAATATCTGCTGCAGGATAAAGATATGATCCACAGTGGACTTCCCTTTACAGAACCCTACTTGCTCCATTGCTATGATATTATCATCATCCAACCATGCTTGGAGTCTACCGAGCAAGTATTTAGCATAAACCTTGCACACTACATAGAGCAGGCTAATTGGGCGATAATTTACAGGTAACAGAGGGTCACCTTTTTTGTAGACGGGAACTATACTATTTAGCCAAGATGAAGGAATTTCCCCTGAGGCGTTTATTTGAGTAAAAAAAAAAAAAAAAAAATCGGCCAACAGTTTGGCCCACCCCTCAGGGGCACATTTCAAATGGTCTGGGGTGATATAGTCATCGCCAGGGGCTTTCCCCAATTTCAATTGTGAAATAAGGGTTAGGACATCCTCCTCAGTTACCGAGGGCCATGAGGGCAGTCTGTCTATGGGCGCAAGAATAAGGCAGGATCCAGGATGTGGGGCAGTTGAAAAAATCCCCTTATAGAAATTAACTCAGTCCTCTGGGGGAATATCCGCCTTGTCCACATCTCTTCTTCCTAAAGTTGAATGCCGAATAAGATCCCAGAAGTGCCTAGTGTCCTTCCAGGTGGCTGCAGTCATCAAATCGGACCAACTTTTCTTTTGGTGGTCCAATTTCTTCCCAATCAATAAATTACGGTAACATTTCCTCTTATCCGGACCGGATTTACCGGGTAGAATCCGATAATGCCGGTACGCCCAGTACCGGCATTATCGGATACCGGATTTACCGGCACGCCCGCCCCTAGCTATCGGTCAGTCGCTAACCTTCACTTTGTAGGGAAGGTGATTGAGCGGTTGGTGGCTCGGCAGCTTCAGGGGCATCTAGACCATATCAGTTTTCTGGATCCCTTGCAGTCTGGCTTTCGTCCAAGTTATAGCACGAAGACCGCACTTGTGGCCTTGGTCGACCACCTCCGTCATGAGCTGGACCAGCTTTGATCCGTTAATTCTCTTGGATACATTTGATACCACTGACCATGAGTTGTTGGTGACCCGCTTGCAGGACTGAGCCAGGGTAGGTGGAACTGTTCTCAAATGGTTCCATTCCTTCCTGGCCAGAAGAACTGAACATGTGGCGCTGGGTGACAGTTTATCATCTCCCCAGGACCTCATGTGTGGAGTCCTGCACGGTTCTATTCTGTCCCTTCTCCTGTTCAACGTGTACATGCAGCCTTTTGGCGAGGTCGTCAGAGGGTTTGGTGTGCAGTGTCATCAATATGCTGCTGACACCCAACTGTACCTCTCTTTTTCAGCTGAACCAGGCCCAGCAGTCTCGGTGCTTACCCGGTGTCTAGCAGCTGTGGGGGACTGCATGAAGGCGAGCAGCCTGAAGCTGAATCCCAACAAGATGGAGGTGATGTTGGTGGGAGGGGCTGATGGACTGGTAGCACCCATCATTGAGGGGGTTCACCCTCTGTTGGTGTCTCAGGTTTGTATTCCGAGGACTCGCCTGGATCCACAGCTCCGCTTTGATATCCAGGTGGCGGCTGTGGCAAAAGGCACATTTTGCCAATTACATCTGGTGTGATGGCTTAGGCCATACATCTCGGACTTGGACCTAGCCACCATCATCCATGCCTTTATCACCTCAAGACTGGACTACTGCAACGCACTCTACAAGGGGCTACCCTTGTTGATGGTCTGGAGACTGCACCTGGTGCACAATGCGGCAGCCCGTCATCACCATGAGCACATTGCACCAGTACTCTGTTGTCTGCATCAGCTGCCTAAAGTCTACCAGGTACAATTCAAGGTGTTTATTTTGACCTATAAAGCCCTAAATGGCCTGGATCCCACCGACCTGCAGGATATAGCTTCACCCTCCGCTCCTGGATTGGCCTCTGCAGTTGGCTGGGAGCACCCTCCTCAAAGCTCCCTGGGCATCCCGAGCGGAGACAATGAAAGGGGCATTCTCAGTGGCCGCACCTCAGCTGTGGAACTCCCGACCTAGGTCCGACTGACCCCCAGACCTCCCCTCTTTCCAAAGACACTGTAAGACCTGGCTGTTCTGCCAGGTTTTTGGCAAGGGAGATGGGTGATGGGGGTAGGGTTTTATTGTTGTTTTTTATGTTATTTACATTAGATATGCTTATATTATATTTGTATATGTTTTTGAAATGTTGTAAGTCACCCCGACCTGCTGCAGCAGGAGGGGGTGGCAAATAAATTGAATGAAATAAATAAAATACAGATTTTGTAAATATCATGTTAGATTGAACATAAAATGTTCACAGAATGCAATTTATGTAAATATAAATTGACAATTAGTTGCAAACCGTGAGTTTCTGGCAGATTACCAGTATGACCTTCTGTTTTACAATGATTTTACACTACTGAAAATCAATACCATATCAGGGAGAAGAGATAGTGCTTCAAAGAGGAAAAAATTATTTAAAATGCTACCAGTGAGCTTCTTGGACATGACTGCTTGTCCTTACAATATTCAGCAGATTTTTGCTGATGCATCATATCACCCTTACATTTCATTGCTTTATGACAAACCTCTCTGACCATACATTACCAAAAGCATTTGCAAAAACAGTGTCAATATGAAGCAAGTCTTATCTCTGCTTTTATATATTGGTTTGAATAGCAATAATTTTTATATTTGTATTTAGATGCCTGTCGAGAATCCTATTGGAATGAGTAATCATATGTTTAATGGGGTTTGCTACAAAGGATTTTGTTTTGGTGTAAGTTGTATTGGCAAGCCTGGCATGTAAGAGGCCTGTTACATTTTTAAGGTAACTGTCAATCACTTGTGAGAGAGAAGTAGAATGTTGAAGGTGCTATGGCAAGAGAGGAGGAGTTTACCTCTGTGTGTGCAAATGATGGGATTGAAAATTGGTCCAATTGAAGGAGGCCTGAGGGTTAAAGGTAGGAAGTTTATTGGAAGGGAAAAGAGATGAGACCAGAACCAATGAGAGCGCTAAGATAAGGTCCAATGAGGTGGCGGAGTCCAGGAGAGGAGGACCAATGAGAGGAGAGGGAGGATGGTTGGGAATGGAATGTACAGAAAGAAAGGGGGGGGTGAACCCAAAAGGTCTTTAGAAGGGTTCCAGGTGNAGGGAAAGTGAAAGAGACTTTCACCTAACCAATTACTAAGATCCTGGAGGAGAAGCCCAGCGCAGATGGTGAAAAGACCAGAGAGAATAAGAGATTCCTCTGAAGGTCTCAAGAGTGTTCTAGAGACATCTCAGCTGGTCAGCTGCTGTGAAACCTGGAATCACCACCCTATGTGAGATAAAAGCAGGGGAGGTGGTATCCATAGATTAGGAGAAGACATTGCTAGGGAAGGGAGAGATTCTTTCTGGTGTAAGAAAGGGAGATTTTATAGTGTTAAGAAGGGAAATTGGATCTTAAGAGAGAGAAAATGGGGACTGTAAGAAGAGATTTCATGAACATTACTAGGTGTAGTTGGCACAACTTTGTTCCCATTTTTATTTTATTTTATTACATTGAAACAATATATTTTTATTAAGTCGTATGTCTCAGAGCTGTCCTTACTCCCATGCCTAATAACCTAGCTACCAGAAGTATAACAACAACAGGGGCTTTTGGGGAAGTTTTTCTACATTATAAATCTCTCTCTTTTTTATTTGTTCTTAACGGAACAAGTTCGTGGCAGCAGATTTGTCTCTCTTAGGAGAGGTGACAGAGTTGAGGAAGTCAGGCAATAAGTGAGGTTATAGCCTAGTGACTTCCCCAACCATAACAATGCCAATTTAGAAAATCTCAAAACAGCAACCATAGTCTGGTAGTTTAACATCAAAGCAACTTGGAAACACTGGGATATCAAAAAAGATATTCTGAAATATGAATTAGTCACTTCCTTGATATGCAATAAGAAGCAGAAGAATGTGAAGAGAGATTTTTGTTTTCAAACCTAGGACACCGCCTGAAGTGTTTCCTTTATTTTCAAACACAATTTGCAGTTTTGTACATTGCAAGAGTATGTTCCCTCCATGTGAGCTACAATGAGTGAAAATGAGTGGGGATTTGTCTAAGAGCTTTCCAGTATTCTTAACAGGAAAGCCTCCTTACTTGGTCAACTCCCACAGGAGGCAGGAAAGACTTAATCCTCCTAGCATGCTGTATGTACGATTTGCTCTTAACCTTCATAATACAAATCATTTTGCACTCAATTTACCAGAGTTGCAAACATCGCTTGCTGTATACATACATATTCATTCCCAGAAATCATTTTCTGGAAAGCTGATAAAAGGAAGTCTTGCATTATACAAGCCATCAAAAATCATTATGTATGTTTGCTGGATAATACATAAACCAAAGGCAAAGAGTGAATGCAAAGCACTACTTCCACAACAAGCTGTGAAGCTTCTGTAGTCTGTAAAATTACTCTGTTAATCTAGGTTATCCAATCCATTACACACAAAGGGCTAGCTGTAACTTTTAATGCTTAAACGGCAACACTAATCACAAGACTAAACAATCGATGTTGGTGTAGGCCTTCGGTCACATCCTGAAAAACAGATAATTTGATGTAGTTGGGCCTTACTTCTGAAGTATTCACACCAACAACAGAGTTAATCTGACGTTATTCAGGAGTAGGGAGAAAGTACGTACTCCTGAAAAAATAAATTCATACTCTGCTTCTGTTTCTATTTCCCGAAGTAACTGTTCATGTGAACACTTATCAGTGAGAGAGGGTAGTAAATAAATAAATCTCAGCTAGGAGAGAAATTCACAGAGTAGTACTTTGGTTTATATGTCACAATTTAATTATATCAAAATTGCTTCAGTTTATGTTCATTCGAACACTACCAAAGTGAAATAGATACTTTTGATTACCTCTGTCAATTGGAATGTGGTCTTAGCGGGTTAGGTTTAACAGCCTAAGCAGGATATTAATATTACCACAGACATGGCCTACTCGTAGCTTGTGAACCCTGTGGTTCACAAAACAACGATGTGCAAGACCTCATTGGACAAGGCTAAGTTTGTCATTTGCGGCAAACAATTATGCACCAATCCTAAAATGCACATCACATCAGCTCACTACACAAATCTATATACACACGCTTAATAACCCAACCCTCCTGCTGAAGCATCTTGGGGCAGCTTACAATTTCAAAAAAACAACGAACAATAAAAAAAAATCTTGAACATTAAACACAAATATTGACAGGAAGAAAATAAAAACATACACAACCACCACCCCCATCCCTCTTACCCCACCCCCGGTTTACCCATCTCCCCCACCAAAGGCCTGGCGAAACAGCCAGGTATTGCATGTTCGTTGAAAAGAGGGGAGGTCTGGGGTCAGCCTTCTCTGCTGGGAGGGAGTTCCACAGTCTAGGTGCAGCCCCCGAGAACGCCCTGGCCTCCGTCATCACCCTCCCCCAGAAAACCCGGAGGACTTCAAGAAAGGCGCCCCTGGGTGACCGCAGGGATTGGTCCATGGCCTGAGGAGCAAGGCGGTCCCACAGATAGGTGGGGCCCAAGCCATTTAGGGCTTTATACAGTGTACGTAGCACCTGTTGGTTTTAACAGAGCCAGCACTCCTGGAACCACTAGAAGACTATGTTGTGGAGAAGGTGGGAGTGCGGGTGGGGGGTAGTTTGAAAGGTACAGTAAACAGATCAGAGTGAAATAGTTCCTTCATGTCCATGAATGATCTTCTATTAGCTAATATGTTTCCATTTCCAAGGTCTTCAGAGCTTAATCAAAATTGATTTGAAAACCTAACACAAAAAACAAAGCAAAACTACCATCCAAACCTAACTTGCAACCCACATTTACAAAGATGGTACAAAATAAATTTTAAAAAGTAACACCTTCTCATAATAATACTACTAAATAATAATCCCATGTTAAAACAAAAGAGCTATATGAAAAAGTCTTCTATTTAGCCATTTGGGGTCATATGGTCCTTTTTGTACCAATATAATATTTTTGTCCTTTAGCCAAATGGAACGACACGAAGGAACTATTTCACTCTGATCTGTTTACTGTACCTTTCAAACTACCCCCCACCCGCACTCCCACCTTCTCCACAACATAGTCTTCTAGTGGTTCCAGAAGTGCTGGAATTGTCCTTTTTGTACCAATATAATATTTTCAGATTTGCTATATGGTACTTAGATCTGGGAGACCAGAGTTCAAATCCCATTTTGGCCATGCATTCACTGGGTGGCCTTGGTCAATTCACTCTCTCTCAGCTTCCATTCCCTGTCTGTAAAATGGGAATAGTAATGACCTACCCGTTACCAAAAAACTGCTTATCACCACAATGACTTGGGTCTGTGTCCTGAGCTCTGTAGTCAAACCAAAATGGAACTCTGGGAAACAAAG
Source organism: Sphenodon punctatus (assembly GCA_003113815.1). Lineage (NCBI taxonomy): Eukaryota > Metazoa > Chordata > Lepidosauria > Sphenodontia > Sphenodontidae > Sphenodon > Sphenodon punctatus. Next base: position 1,862,994 of record QEPC01014420.1, on the reverse strand, counting down.
CTAGGAGGGCCAGAACTATCTATTCATTGAAGCTTACACGTATAGGTGAGCATCCTTGAACTTTCTAGAAGGAAACTGGTTGGATTAGTGTCTGATAATAATTAGCATTTTATATTACCATAGTAAGTAGAAGCCAGCCAGGTTTGGGTTCTACTAGTATCCTGGATTAAAATGTAGAGTCTAAAAGAACATTTCACTACAGGAATTGAACAGATGAGATAGTTAAGAGACTAATAAAGTTCACAGAAGGAAAGAGATGTAGTGGGAAAGGTGAAGCAGGAAGAGAAACAAATGGCAGAACTGGAATTATCCTTAAAGGAGAGTATACTTCCTCCTACTGAGTGAGCCTGTTAAATAATTAATGAGTTCTATTCCTACCAGCAACCATTCAATAATAAATGTGTTTTATCCCTGCTGGCAGACTGTAACACTTTAGAAGCACACTTCTCAGGATTGTAGAAAACATTTAAGGTACTTTAGCTGTAGTTAGATGGTTAGTGGCCAGTAGACCTCAGCAACTTCCCTGCTCTAGTCCCTAGATCCTTCTCAGGGAGGAGCCAGAATCTTTTAAAAATATTTATTTATTATGGAGCCACGCTAGTAGCTCCATTAGTTAAGGCGGAG
>QEPC01014420.1:1837449-1847807 GCA_003113815.1 Sphenodon punctatus | reverse complement strand
GGTTTAACACCCCCCCACCCCAGGGCTCACCCTACCCCCCCACCCAAGGATCGCCTACCTTTGGCGCTCCAGGTGGTGGCGGCAGCACGGCGGCTTCAGCGCTGACTGTGGCTGCCGGCTTCAGCACTTACTAGGCCTTCCGGGGAAACCCAAAGTTCCCCGGAAAGCCTAGTAAGCGCTGAAGCCGGCAGCCACAGCCAGCGCTGAAGCCGCCCGGAGCGCCGTGCTGCCGCCGCCGCCGCCCAAAGCACCAAAGGTAGGTGATCCTTGGGTGGGCGGGTAGGGTGATCCCTGGGGTGGGGTGGGGTGTTAAACCACCCCCCACCCAAGGGATCACCCTAGTACCTACCTGCTGGTGCAGGCTCCGGATCGGCGGCGGCGGCCCGGAGCCAGGGACTTCGGGGAAATTTTTTTTAAAAAAAAAATCCAGGCTGGGCAGGGTGGGTGGGGGGTGTCCCCTCTTCCACCCACACAGCCTGGGAGAGGGAGGGATTGTTTTTTTCCCCCCCATTGATTTCAATGGGGACACTGACAGTTCCCCATTGAAATCAATGCAATCGATCCGGCACCGGTAAACCGGTTTTAATCTGGTAAACCAGATTTTTGCAATCCGGTAACCGATAAAACCGGTAGCTGGTTTTTTTGCCCGATGTCCCATCCCTAGAACAGTTGTCCCAAAGAACATAGAATGGTTGCTTCTTTTTGTAAAGACCCTGTAGAGGTTTTAAAACTCTCCAGCCGTTAAGAAAAGCAACTTTACAGCAGAAAATATAAATAAATTAAAGTCAACTGAAAAGCTAACATTTTCATAAGGAAGGAAATCCAGACACTGCTATTTTGGAGGTAAAATATGACCCTCACAATTGCAGAAGTATTGCAATTTCTTGGAGAGATTTCAGGAGCTTCAAGATCAAGGCAAAAGTTTAGTAACCCAATGTAGGAGCTACATATAGCATTGCTGAATATTCTCCCTTAGCTGTTAGTTAAAATGAAATCTAATATGCACGGATTTTGCATACGCTATATGATTTTCGACTTACAGATCATGTCATAGCTGTTTCCCTTTCCCACACCTATGTCTATCTTCTACACATCCTTAACAGCTCTGTTTTTATACCTGTGCTTTCTTATGACTGGCACTTTTCTCCCTAGTATCAATATACTACGCCCCTCCCCAACAGTCACCTTGTCTTATCCAACGCCACCCCTTTCCTCCCTCTTTATACACAGCCCTATATTCGTTCAGTTTATATTTTTGACTGGCTTTGCTACATGCCTTAGGAAGGGTCCCATGTGGCCCAAAAGCTTGCTTATTTCCACCAGCAGCAGCTGGTCCTATAAAAGGTATCATTATAATCGCTTTGTTTCCTTTCTGTCACTTGGGAGCAACACGGCAACCAATCTATGATTTACTCTGACATTCTAAGTTTGGTACTCTAAGTTAGGTACAGAGTGATGAAAAAGATATTTTTTCAAGTCTTTGCAGTGTATTATTTATTTTACTTATTTAGTTATTAACATTTATAGATTACCCTTCCCATAGAGGCTTAGGGCAGCTGACAATAAAACAATAATAAAATTAAAAGAATACAAGCTCCCACCTTCCTCCCCCGAACTCACACACACCCAACCCCCACCCAAAAACCCAACCAGCCCCTCTATCCCTGAATGCCAAATGCTTTTCCAAATAAAAATGGTTTTACACCACCTCTGAAAGATGCCCAGGTTTGGGCTCAAGCAAAGCTCCTGGGGAAGGGAGTTACACAAAACAGGGGCAGCAACAAAGAGTGCTTTCCTGTGCACCCCCATCCCACCGACAAGGGTAACAGACGGAACCCGCAAGAGGGCACTCCCGGCTGACTGTAGGGGCTACAATGGAACACGGCAGGACAGGCGGTCTCTCAGATATATGGGATCCAGACTGTTTAGGGCTTTAAAAGGTCAAAACCATCATCTTGAATTTTGCTTGGACACCTATAGGGCAGCTAGTGCAGACTTTGGAACACCAGTGTAATGTGCTCCCGGAAGCTTGTCCCTGAAAGAAATCGAGCCACCACATTCTGCACCAGCTGCAGCTTCTAAACAGTCACCCAGGGCATACCCACAGAGAGCACATTGCAGCAATCTAGACTCAAGGTGATGAAAACATGGATAACAGTGGCCAGATCCAAATCAGAAAGGAACGACCGCAGCCTTCTCACCAGATGGAAGCAGTGAAAGGCATTCCTGGCCACTGCCACCATCTAGTAATCCAGGCACAGAGAGGGATCCAAAAGCACTCCAAGGCTGCAAACCCGATCGACCAGAGGGGGCCAGACTCCATCAATAACAGGTGTCCCATTCCCCTCCAAGTCACAAGACCAGCCAATCATCATCACTTCAGTCTTGCGAGGATTCAGCTTCAATTGGCTCACCCTCATCCAGTCCACAGCAGCAGCCAGACATCGAGTAAGCACTGAGACTGCGGGACCTGGGTCAGATGAAAAAAAGAGGCAGAGCTGAGTGTCATCAGCATATTGATGACATCTCACCCCAAACTTCATAATGATCTCACCCAGCAGCCTCAGATACACATGGGAAGACTGAATAGGCCCCTGTGGGACACCTATGCGGGAGGTCTCAAGGAGACAACGAACTATCGCCCATCACCACCTGTTGTGATCTCCCCAACCGTAAGGAGTGAAATCACTCAAGAGCAGTCCCGCACATCCCTGCCAGGTCCCGCAGTCATAACACCTCCACTTTATGATGAACTGTATTGTATTAAACATCGCTGAAAGATCTAACAAGATCAACAAGGTAGAATTCCTCTTGTACATCTCCAAGCGCAGATCACTGACCAAAACTACAAGTGCAGTCTCTGTGCCAGACCCAGGACAAAAATCTGACTGAAATAGATCCATGAATCCAATAGCATCAAGTTGAGCCTGGAGCTGTCGGGCAACCACCCGTTCAATAACACTCCCTAAAAAGGAAAGTTTAGAGACAGGCGGATAGCTAGTCGGGGAGTCAGCGTCCAAAGATAGCTTCTTAAGCATGGTCCGGAACACCTCTGTTTTGAGGGCATCGGACACCTTCCCCTCCCATAGGGACAATAATTTAGGTGTATGATTAATTAAATGAGCTTTAGCAAACATCTAAAATTGGCCTAAAACCCAAAGGTTCACTAAATAGCTTCCTCTGCCAAACATGAATTCTCCATTCTCATCCCCTATGCCCACCTCAAAAAAAAAATGGAGTCAAGAGCTTAGCCTTGCAGCACAACTAAAGGTAACATCCCTCAGGTAGCGCACATCCAAATGAAACAGGGAGTTAACACCAAAGTGTAGGAAAATGATAATGTCCAACATTCCCTGCCTATGCTCCTTTAAAAACAAACCACACTCACTGGGGTGACATTTGTGTAACTTGCAAGAAAGTTAACAAGCAATTTGTCACCAACCTCGGCCACAGATGGGTTGACCATTCTTACCAATCTCCGCTTACTGGTTTAAAATTATGAAGAAGAAACATAGTCTCAAGGATACACAGAATGCAACCCATACCAGTCTTTACAAATCAAACCAAATCCTTGAATGGCACCCATAAGAGTTTTACAGTCCAGGAGTTGATCCTGGACCAGGTGGCCAACTTGTTGTGCATCACAGTTTCAGTTTAGTTTATTTCGTGTGGCCTCAGCCATAGCGTATAATTAAAACAAATACATAAGCCAACAAGGCATAAACAAAAAGGAAACAGATAAGCAAATCTGAAGTATACAATGAAACTATGTATCGAGCATATAGTACAACAATTCTTCTAAATTAAGCATCGTTTACAGGTTTAAAAGTCAGAAACTGCTCTCTGACTATAAAAACATCTATTAAAAATTACATAACTGCCTGTGTTGTCTCCATAGATGTGTCTAACAAGAAAAATATCACTATTTCAGAAGTTGATCTGCCAGAGAGATATTCTAAAAACTTTGCCAACCAAAGAGCCCTGATATTGTCATATAAGTGGCAATGGCATATAATGTGTCCCATGGATTCCATTTCAAGATTATCAAAGGGGCAGTGTCTCTGATAATAAGGCAGAGCTCCAAATCTCCCTTCCAAAACCTGCGAGGGTAAATCATTTAACCTAGCACACATGAATAAGTATAACTTTCTGAATGAGTAGGCAGATGATAAATAATTTGCCTGAGCTGCTACATTTGGAGTCAGATCTATATAGTGAGCTAAGGACCCACACAGGGCAACAGAGGTCAGGTCCTCCTGTCTGCTAAGATCCTCTAAACGAAGAGAGACCTCTTCTTTAGCTGCTGCCAAATCTTTGGACAACAATGCAGGTATAGACAGGCCCATGGGGTGAATCTTTGCTGTCACTTTCTTGCTCCAAGAACTTATGAACTGATCTTCGCGCAAATAAGGAAATAAGCCTTTACCCAAAGTATAGGAGTGGTTTATCTGGAGCCATAGGATGATAGCCTGCTTCCAGATCTCCACACTCCAGGCGGTTTGACCTGTTTCCAAGCGAACAGCCACTGAGGGGACGCTAACTTTAGCCTGGAGTTGTTTAGATCAGACACATGTGATATGGCCCAAACTGCCACATCATACAGGAGCGGAGCTCTAGATTTAGCCTCCAAAACCCTAAGTGCCGGTGACAAAAAACCACTTTACCTCTTGTGGAAGTATCGTAGGATGGCTAAAACACTACCACTGGCCCTTGCCCTAACTACATTGAAGTGGTTGATTCCATTTCAGAGAGGCTTGAAAGCATAACCCTAGATATTTGTAAGAATTTACCTGGTCTAAACTGGACCCTTTTAGCATCAACTTATGGGTTTTCCTCCCTTTTCCAAACATCAGAACTTTGGTCTTAGCAAAATTAATGTAAAGATTATTGGATTGGCAGTAAGTAGCAAGGGCAGCTCGCTGCCACTACAAGCCACTCCTTGTCCGAGAGAGAATAACCGCATCGTCTGCGTATAACAGACACCGGATGGGAGCCCAACCTAGGTGGAAAATGTCGGTTTTAACAGGTAGGGTACCATGTCATTGATAAAAAAATTAAATATTGCCAGGGCCAATACACAGCCCCGGCGGACCCCTGTCATGATGTCAATACGTTTGGACAGGGAACCTAGCAGGTCTGATCAGACTGCCATGGTGTGCATCACAGAGACCTGGCTGGACACGGAGTCGGGGCCTATCTTCACTGACCTTGTTCAGAGGGATTTGGTGGTGTTGTAGCCATTGTTTTTAGGGATACTTGGTCTGTGCAGAAATATCCAATGCAGACCACATTGGGAGTAGAGTGCCTCCATCTCATGACTGATCTGGCCCAAGGAGACAGATATGGAGTGCTGCTAGTATACCGTGCACCTTCCTGTAGGGCAGTATCCCTGGTTGCCCCAACAGACTTGGCATCGGAGGCGGTGCTGTGATCTCAAAGGTTCTTCATCCTGGGGGATTTCAACATCCACACTGACTCCAGTGTTAAGGGATCACAGCAAGAGTTCATGGCCGCCATGGGCCTGTCCCAGGTAATATCTGGCCTGACTCACAAAAGGTGGACACACTCTGGACCTGGTGTTTTGCACTGGCCTCGTGTCGGGTGGCCTGTTAGTGGGGGAGGTGCCATCGATACCCTTGTCATGGACGGATCATTATCTCCTAGGGGCCAGTCTCCCGGCGCATGTCTGCCCCTGGCAATGTGCAAAACCGGTACATTTGGTTCACCATCAGATATTTATGGAACCTCACCTCCGGACCCAGAATGATGTGCTGTGAGCCACCCCAAGCTGCTAATTGCAGGAGGGTGCAGGATATAAATTATACAAAATTAAAAAAACAAATCTGGAACTGATACGTCCTGATTTTTTTTTATCCGTTCGTTTTAAAATCGAGATGGCTATTTTGGGACTGTTTTGGTTAAAACTGAAAGCCCCACCCCTAAGGAAAATCATCAAAAGTTCATTATGGTGGACTATTTGTTTGGGAACCACTGACTTTATAAAAAAGGGTGGTGGTCTTGAAATTGACTGGGTTTTCTATTAAAAGCCAGGAAGGAACCAGAGTGCTGGGACAACAGGTTTGTGAGCTGCTGGTGGTATTTTTCAGAACTGTTGCTGTTATGCATTAAGTTGTCCAACAGTGAATGTTAAAAAAGCATGCTTCATAGCTGCCAAGCGTGGATGAGGCAAAGGCTGCTGCTATACCATAGTGATGAACAGGACAATAAAAATCCACTTGCCTTTGGCAAGTAAGCTTTTTGAGCTGGTGAGTGGATTTTCACAGCTCTGCCCTCCCCTTCCCATCTTGTCCTAGCCTGGCAAGTAGTCTTTTATGGCTAGTAAATTATTTACATGCATTTTACAGCTCTGGTGACAGAAAACCATTCCCTGGACACTTAGGCGCTTGAATTTTCTATTGGCAGAGGGGCTGCCTCTGGGAAGACTGAGATTTAGAACTTTCTGGTCAATTTAAAGGAAAATGTCCTCTGAAAAATGCAACTCTTCAGAATAACTTCTGCTTTCTTTTCCTATTATTTATTTATATAAATGCAAGCAATGTACCTGACAATGTATAATCATTAATTGGACACAGATCCCTGCCCTGAAGGGTTTACAACCTAAAGAAGACAAGGGAGAGGGGATCATTCACAAAGTTGATAAGTCACTGGCACATGTTCATTGAAGGTGAGAAGGAGACCATATAACCAACTTTCCTGTTTCTCCCACCTTTATCCCTTGAAACCAGTTGCAGTCATACTGTCCATCTAGGCTTGTGTTTCAAACTTTCAATATGTAAATATATCTGCTATACTAAAAGAGAAAGGCCTACAAGATAAAGATAACTCAGCAACTGCTTGGGCACACTGGAACTTGTTAATGGCTCAAAGTACCAGCTGTTTGAAAACCTCACTCTTGTCCCCTAGTATTTCTTTATGGACTGAACAACAGACATGATTTATGCTGAATACTGTGCATTCACAGAAATCTTCATAACACATTTCTAAAAAATGGAATAAAGTTTTCCCTGTTCACCCCATGAACTCACGTAGTTCTTTGTATAGTATGTGTACTTGCTTAAAATGTAGGGTTTGTGTATACTGTAGACTTTAGAAGAGAGGTAATGGGATTAGGTCATTTTATGGATTTGATATGGTGTAATCAAGCTTACATTATTTTCCTAGCATCAGCAAAAATGCGAAGGTTGCATGTTACCTTTGGGAGAACAGGAAGTTGATTCAGTTGCCTTGAGGGCTTTGCCCTGAACTTTACCTGAGAAAAATGAACCTGTGCAGAACTAAACGGAAGACATTAATTCATGACACCCAAGTGCACTCTCTGAAGTTGAATCAAATAAGCAACTTGCCTGTCTCCATAATTATGAGCTGTCACCTAGCTACTCATTATCTTTTAAGAATTCTATTATTTTGAGGATTTGTATGCCTTTGGGAGATGTTACTAAATAAATCTGAAGAGCTTGGCAGGGAGGTAAAAAAAAGAGCTGTTGCTAGGTAGGGTGTGTCTTATTTATTTATTTATAAACTTCTACCCCGCCCCTCCTGCCATGCAGCTCGGGGCGGCTTCCAACGCTTTTAAAATACAATAAAAACAGTTTAAAATGATCATAAATAATTAAACAGGGCTAAAAAGCCAATCTAAAAACCAAAAATAGGTGGGGGAGCTAAAAAAAACCACCCGACCCACCCTCCCTCCCGAAGGCCTGGGCGAACAGCCAGGTCTTACCGTTTCGCCGGAATATCAGCAGGTTAGGGACCAGGCGAGCTTCCTCCAGAAGGGAGTTCCACAGCCGCGGTCCCACTACCGAGAATGCCCTCTCCATCGTGGCCCCCCGCTTAACACGGGGGACCTCCAGGAAGGCACCCCCGGCGGACCGCAAGAGCTGCTCTGGGGCGCGGAGGGCGAGGCGGTCCCTAAGGTCTTCCTGGTGTGTTTGGATGGGAAGTTATTGATGGTGTAGTAGAGCCAGATGAATCAACAATGTCTTGGAAGTCATTCGTGAGGCTTTCTTTTTACCTTAATTTGGTTTCCTAATCTCAATGCTGGTTATAAAAGTTCTTCGGCCTGTTTTTGAAGAGAGAAGTAATGATCAAGGTTCCTAGTTTTCTCTGCCAGAAAACTGGAAATTCTCTGGGGAAAAATCCCCTAAATTCTCTGATTAAGAACAACCAAATCTGTGTTGCTTGGCCGTTAAAATTAGGAAGTGTTTGTCACCAAAAAAAAAGAAAAAAAGAATATTTTGCAATAATTTGATGAACTGGTTGCCACTGGCACTCAAACAACAAAATAAAACAATCTCACACCAGCCAGTCCCAGCACAGACAGAGCCTGTCTCTCCTTCTGCAGGTGGTGGTGGTGGTGGAGGGAGAGGGGGAGAATGCTGCTCCAACCTTCGCCTCCCCGCCAGACTGGCATGGACCCCAATGTATGTCTGCCTTGCTAATAGCCAGACGTGGCTGTGTTCTTCGTGCACCAAATCTCTTCTTTCTGATGCAGGCACACATCAAGAACCTCCACAGAGGTTTCACTTCCTTTAAACTTCTGCTGCTGTCAGTGGGGCCAATCCGATGGCCTGCGAATCCTCTGTCCACATGCACATGTGCACAATTCCCATGCGGCTCAGTATGACAGCAATGGAGGTGCACGAGGTTCCCACGCACAAAGTGTATGCGGAATCCACTGGCTGTCAGCGGCACACGCCGCCGGCAAGAGCGCAGGGTCCCCACGCACCCCCCGCAACTCCCGGAGCGGCCCAGTACTGGACAGGAGCAACGAGCACCCCGAAGTTCCCCGCCGGCTGCAATAACAGAACCTCTTCCTGGAGATACGTCCCCAGCCAGGCACCACCGACGGGGGTCTTCCCCGACACCGCCAGAAGCTCCGCTGCCACCCCCACAAACCACAGCGACGGGGCCAGGGGCTGTAGCCACGCCCCCGGTAGTAACCAGCGAGACAGGGCAGGCCCCAGCCCCGCAAGAGACGCCCCCACCACTGCCGCTGACAGCAGCAGCGGCATCGCAATTGGAGACCACGCCCCCAGCAGGGAGACAGCCTGCGGGGATTCCCCCGCCCCCGCAGTGCCCCTCAGAGCGGCTACGAGCCCGCACAAGGGCGGGGCTGAGGGAATAAAAACCAGCGCCGCCTGGGGAACGGCGTTGGTGATTAACAGAAACCGGCCCCTTGCGTGCAGCGTGCGTGTGGACTCGAGAGTGAATCATACTTGGAATTTGCCCGTGTGTGTGTGTACCTTCCCCGGAGACCTTCGTGAAACCCCCCGTGAGAGTGCGTCAGTGAAAGCAGCGTGTGTGTAAGTGAGTGCCCTCCCTTCCCCCTTGCCTGCACTCCTTACTTCCGGAGGTGAGTGCCCTGTGTCCCTGTCCCTTCCCCCTTCCTGGGGCCCCGAACTCCCCTAGGGTGAAACCTCCCACTCCTCGCCCCTGTTGTGTTGGACTAAGCGTGACGAGAGAGTGTGGGGCAGCCTTGGGTTCGTGGTCAGCAGCACCCTATGATGATAGGGGCTCGTTCTCTTTAATTAGAGGTGAGAGTCCACACACTATCCTGACGGGCATTCCGCCATCGGTCGCTCCTTGCTCTGACCTCGACACCCTGTGGCAGTGTGCACGTGCGTGGAACCCCTTCCCTACCCCGGTAACACTGGCGATCAGATTGGCCCCACTGAATTTTTGCAGGAAGAAATCTCCTAGAAAAACCTGACAGGAATTCCATATGCTCTGGTTTTCTGCACTAAACAGAAAAACAGGAATCCTGGTAATGATGCATCTTAGTCTTTATTCAAGATTGTAAACAAATGCTATCTATAGCTATTAAATTTGAGAATGGAGTGGTAACATTTTGTTTGTAAAGGGAGATGCCTTCAATATTGTTTTCTGAAGTTATGAGTTTTAAAAGGTTATTCGGATATTTACACATAGGTTTGGCAATGAGTTCAAGGTTTGAGAAGTCTATCTCCTAAACAAATGAATCTTAGCTATTTCCACTGTAGAAGGCCAGTTGTACCTGTATGAAAAGAAATTAAGAGACTGCGAGGGATTGGGGCTGGAAGGAGGGGGGAAGCCCACGGACCTGTTCTCTCAGACACCTCTTTCGCGGCGGAGACTCCTGTGGAGGATGGGAGCATACACTGTGACTGTGAAAAGTTTCCCTCAGGGTAACAGGTGGCCCAATGAGTCCCGTTAGGGACGAGGCCGTTTCATCACAGGGAAATGGGATCAGTAAAAGTGTGTGCAAGCCCAACCTGCAGCCCACAGGGGGACTAGGTCCCTGCTCACACGTCCACACCCCACAAACCCCTATCCACTCCACCCGACGGTGCAGGGGAGAA
>QEPC01014420.1:1812174-1837349 GCA_003113815.1 Sphenodon punctatus | reverse complement strand
GGGGGGGGGGGGGGGGGGATGGTGGTGGCGGTTTGTTGTTGTTTTTTTTAAAATGGCAAATGAACCCCAAGCCAGGGACTGCTCTCCATTGGTCTTCATGTCCTTTTGCTTTTCTTTTCTTTTCAATATTTTTAACCCACCACCTCCTGCCAAATGGCAGCTCAGGGCAGCGTACAACAAATAAAAGTAAACATAGTAAAAACAATATAAAACAATATAAATAGTTAAATTTTAACATTAAAAGAGGCCAAATTAACCACCCCAGTCCCCCTATAACAAAAGAAAACTAAAACATCCCCACCAGTCTTCCAACATCCAGGTCTTACAATGTTTGCGAAAGAAGGGGAGATCTGGAGAGAGGCGGATCTCCAGCAGGAGTTCCACAGCCGAGCTGCCACCACAGAGAACACCCTATCGGAGGTTGCCACCTAGGGAACCTCCAAAAGGGTGGCCCTGGATGACTGCAGGGGCCGGTTCAGGACACGGAGGTTGAGGCAGTACCGCAGGTAAGCAGGGCCCAGACCGTATAGGGCCTTAAAGGTAATCACCAACACCTTGAATTGGGCCCGGCAGACTATAGGCAGCCAGTGCAAAGACCGGGAACACCGGTATGCTCCCGACGGCCTGTCTCCATCAGGAGGTGGATCGCAGCATTCTGCACCAGCTGCAGTCTCCGGGACATCACCAAGGGTAGCCCCATGTAGAGTGTGTTGCACTAGTCCAATCTCGAGGTGATAAATGCATGGATGAAGGTGGCCAGGTCGGAGTCTAAAATATATGGCCAAAGATGATGGACCAGATGTAGTTTACAAAAAGTACTCCTCGCCACAGCTGCCACCTGGGCATCCAAATGGAGCTGTGCATCGAGGAGCACTCCCAGGCTTCGAACCTGAGGGACCAAGGAGGAACTCACCCCATTAATAATGAGGGGCCTCCACTCCTTTGCCCCTACCCACCACCAGCACCACCTCCGTCTTACCCAGATTCAACTCAGACGACTTAAACTCATTCGGTCACCCAACGCAGCCAGGCACTGGGTAAACACTGAGATGGCCAGGCCCGAGTCAGATGAAAATGAGAGAGAAACCATTCGAGAACCATCTTGCCCACCCCAGCACGGTCTTGCAAGTGAGTCGCCAACATCTCATGGTCAACTGTGTCAAAAGATGCTGACAGTTCTAATAAAAAAATCAGAAGAGTAGACTGGCCTCTGTCCAACTCCTGGTGCAGATCGTTGACCAAGGCCACAAGTGCAGTCTCCGTGCCATGACCCGGACGAAAGGCTGACTTCAAAGTGTCAAGGTAACCAACGCAGACTAGATGCCCCTGGAGCGGTGTGGCCACCACCCATTCAATAACTATCTCTAAAAAGGGAAGGTTAGAGGCTGGTCGATAGCTGGCCAGGAAGTCAATGTCAAGAGATGGTTTCTTGAGCAAGGTTTGCACCACAGCCTCCTTCAGGCACCCCAGGACCCTGCCCTCCCCAAGGGAAGCACTGACCACCCCCTCATAGCCCCTAGCATCTCCACTGAATCAGTAGACAACTGATGGATATAAGCAATTTTTATCTGCAAAATAATCAATAAACATGTCGCAATGAGCACCGGAAGAATCCAGTTTCAGGCGGAGAGAGGCCGGACTGACCAGTCCCTTCACCACCTGGAAAAGCTCAGCTGGATGAGATTTCTGCTTCAGCTGATGTAACTCTTCTGTAAGCCATAGGGCCCTGCGTTGCTTATGCTCAGGAAGTAGATTCCTGGGAGCCGTTCAGTTGATGGCCTCGCCTAACAAGGTGTTCCAGAGAGTGACAAGGGCATTCTTTGAGAGTGTAAATAAGCATGTGAACAAAGGAGATATAGTGTACCTGCATTTCCAGAAAGCATTTGATAAGGTCCCTCATGAGAGACTCTTGAGAAAGTTAAATAGTCATGGGATAGGAGGTAGTGTCTTACTATGGATCAGAAACTGGTTAAAAAAATAGAAAGCAAAGGGTAGGACTAAGTGGTCAGTTTTCACAATGGAGAGATGTAAAAAGTGGTGTGCCTCAAGGATCTGTATTGGGACCGGTGCTGTTTAATGTATTCATTAAAGATTTGGAAAAGGGTGTTAAGAGTGAGGTGATCAGATTTGCAGATGACACCAAGTTATTCAAGGTAGTTAGAACAAGGGCACGACACTGGGTGCCTTGGCATGTAAGTGGCAAATGAGATTTAAAGTGAACAAGTGCAAAGTGATGCACGTAGGGAAAAATAATCCAAACTATGCGTACACAACGCTGGGTACTAAGCTAGGAGTTATCACTCAGGAAAAGGATCTGGGGGTGGTTGTGGACAATACAATGAAATCCACATTGCATTGCGTTGCAGCAGTCAAAAAAGCTAACAGAATGTTAGGAATTATTCGGAAGGGGATAGAGAATAAAACTGAGGATGTCATAATGCCTCTATACAAATCAATGGTGCAACCGCACCTCGAATACTGTGTGGAGTTCTGGTCGCCCCATCTCAAAAAAGACATAGCTGAACTACAAAAGGTACAGAGAAGGGCAACAAAAATGATCAAGGGCATGGAAGGGCTCCTGTATGAGAAGAGGCTTGGAAGGTTGGGGCTCTTCAGCTTGGAGAAGAGATGTCAGAGAAGATAGGATAGAGGTCTACAGAATCATGAGTGGTGTGGAACTAATAAGCAAGGAGCAGTTATTTACCCTCTCAGCTAGTACAAGAATTAGGGGACACTCCATGAAACTCATGGGTTGCAAGTTTAAAACAAATAAGAGAAAATATTTTTTCGCTCAGCATTTAATTGAGTTGTGGAATCTACTGCCAGAGGTTTATATGGGAGGATGGTCGGAACAATGGATGCAATTCCACCACACCACCACCAGGAGGCGTTAACAAGCTTCCAAAACACCTGTGCGGGGAATTCCTGCGAAAACTCCTCAGTTGTAAGAAGCCAAAACTCCGGGAACCTAAATAAACACATACTAACAGAACAATAATGGTGGAAAAAACAAAAACGATTAACAGTCCTCCCTATGTCAGGCCCTAGGGCAGCCCCTAGCGGGCCTATGAAAATACTGGGCCCTAGGAACAAGGGCGATAACGAAAGGACCTCCCTTCACCTGGCTTAGGCTATGGCTGGGAGGACTGACCATCCTCCCATATAAACCAAAGAAGAACAATTCCCTGGTGAGTAACCCAATTGTTCCTTCTATGGTTTATAGCTCGGATTGCCGGAACAATGGGGGGTTTATAGCAGTATAAGCCTAGCTAAGAATGGGAGGGAAAGGAGCCAAAGCTAGTTCCCTCCAGCTGCCAAGGAGTAAGCGAGTTAAATGAGACACACCAAGGAGGACTCCCTGAAGGATCCTGCAGCCAAAGGCTGCCTCTGCCAAATCAAAAAGGTCTATTTTATAGTGCCGTGTGAAGGTGTGCACGGATCTCCATATAGCTGCCCTGTATATCTCAGAGTAGGGAGCCCTAGCCTTAAATGCCCAGGTAGAGGCCATCCCCCTGGTAGAATGAGCTACCACCCCGGGGGAGGGGGGGGATTGGATGCCTTGTAAGCTTCCTTCACACACCCTGAAATCCAGCTGGAAATTATGATCTTAGAGGCCTTCTTTTCCTTATATCTGGGGTGATAATAAACCAGAAGGGCCAAGGACTGCCTAAAGGCAGCTGTTCTATGAAGGTAAATCTTCAGAGCTCTACGAACGTCCAAGGTATGCCACCTTCTCTCTAAGGGATGGCGAGGATTAGGGCAAAAAGAGGGGAGAACCACCTCTTGGGACAGATGAAAAAGGGAGCTAACTTTAGAAATGAAGGAAGGGTCGAGCCGTAGGACCACAGACTCCTTCCTGAAAATGCAGAGAGCGGGATCCATAGAGCACGCCCCAAATCTCTGAAATCCATCTTGCTGATGTGACTGCTATCAGAAGAGAGACTTTTAAGGACAGGAAAAATAAAGAGGCCTCGGGCAGGGGCTCGAAGGGGTGCTGCGTCAGGGCATTGAGAACTAAAAGTTCCATGTAGGAAACCTATGAATCACTGAGGGGGCAGCTGGCGCGCCCCCCTCAAAAACCTGCCAACATGGGGGTGTGAGGAAAATCTGTCCCTCCCCAGGGAGGAAAGCGTAGACTCAATGGCAGCAAGCTGACAGGTTAAAGTATGGGGCTTTAGTCCTTTATCAAGGCCGTCTTGGAGAAGCTGCAGAACTTGCAAGAGGCTGGGAGAGTGTGGAGAACACCTTTTCTCCTTACACCACTTGACGAAGGAAATCCAGGAGGATTGATAAATCCGTTGGTCGAGTCCCTCTTGTCTGCTGTGAGAGTGTTAACAATAGTTTCCGGGTGAGCGGGCTGGGAGATCTGCCTGGAGAGAAAGGGCTTTGCCGGGACCCTTGCCCACCCCGCAGCTCTTGGCTGGTGTTTTTCTGGCCCCACCCTGGCCGTCGGTGAAGGAGGCCCACGGAGATATGGGACAGAGGGGAGAGACTCGCTGCAATACCCCTTGAAGCGGCGAGGTATCAGCTGTGTACGGGGAGGGCCCGCCCTCGGGAGCTTAAAAGGCAGCGCTCCGCCTGCGGCTCGCCGTCAGGCATGCGCCGGAGGGCGTCGCGCCTAAGGGCTGTGTGCGGCCTTAGGCGTTCGGCGGGGCGAGGGGCGGCTGGTCTGTATCTGTTATAGCCATACACCATGTCTAGGAAATGTGAGAGACCTTGCCCCACAGGATTGAATGGGCTTCCAACTCCCAAACGGAAGAAGTTGGATTCGTTTTTTCCATCTGCCTCCAAGGACCCGGGGGTGTGTGGCCTGGATTCCAACCCCAGCCATTGCTTGCCATCGCCACAGGGCTCCCAGCATGGAACATGCCATCAGAGGGTTTGTGACAGTCTGGAGGACCCGCTCTTCTCCAGCTGTTCGGCTTTGTCCGGTAGAGACAGAGCCTCCTAGTTTGCCCCTTTTGGGTGACTCTCTTTCAACTAATACTCTTTAATATAAGCTTCTGGGTGACCAATGTATCCTAATTGTGGATTTAGTGAAAAGACTGCACTCCCAGTTGGAAGGCATAGGGTGGAGCTTGCTGGAGCAGGGGAAGAATTTACAGCTGCTGGTAAATTATGCATCCAGTGTGAACAGGGACAGTGCGCCCAGGTGTGATATGCCACACCCTCTGGGACAGGAAGAGGGAGGGTTGGGCAGGGTGACTAGGGGTCCACATACCAGTCACTGCTCCCCACGGGCGGGGGTGGGGGAGAGGGATGGTTCTATGTCCCCCTGGTCCTTAGTCCCAAATAGAGCTGCAATTTCCTTGACTGTGTACCCCCTTGCCCAATGGTTTTCTCCCTAGATGGTATTCCAAGTTGGATATTTGCCGTCATTTTTCTGCCATCTTAGCTTCCAATTTTCCTCATCACCAAATACGGGCCTTTCAGATTCTTCCTCCTATGGGAGAGGGCCACAGGATACTAGTCCCCCTTCGTTTTAATCAGATGGCTGCCTATTTATTCTCTAGAGCGGACTTATTCGCTTCTTGGGGGGTTATGTTGGGGGATGTCTTAAATAACCCAACTATACACTCTTTACTCCCAAAATTTAAGGGGGCGTCCCGAATTGGCTTTTCAAAGCCAGCCAGGACGGTTTCTGCAGATCTTAGGCAAGCAGAACCGGTAGACAAAACCCCAACGAAGGTCTCCATAAATGTTAGGCTAGCACAGTTGGCCATACCACAGGCCCCTATGGAGGATACTCATGTGGAACCACAGGGGGGCTCGGTCTGTGTCCCGCCCCGGGCCGTTTCTTTGTCTTCCCCCCCAGTTATAGAAGCTATGGATTTGGCTTCTGCCATCTTCTCGAACCTAGCTAATAGGGGAAATCTGGGTGTGCTGGGCTACAGGAAGGAATTAGAGCAGGCAGGTCAGGACCCTCTATCTCCATTACTGCAGGCTCCGCGGGAAAAGATGGCAGATGTGGAAGCGGTAACCACCAAGGAAGGAATCTGCAGTAAGAGTCAGGATGCAGTGAGGGGGGATATCAATGGGGACGCTCTCCCAGCCTGACCCAATCAGTGCCAGAGGGCGATCACAATCTGCTCCTGGAATGTGGCAGGCTGGGCTAGACTGGTGGGGCAACCAGAGGCACTAGCATTTTTCAGTGACTGTCATTTTATAGCCCTACAGGAGACATGGGTGACTGCGCAGCTCTCTTTGGAATCCTTTGACAGTTGTGTGTTACCAGCGGTACGACACTTTAGGAGGGGGCGGCCGAGGGGTGGCCTGGCTTGGCTTATAGCTAAATCTTTACAGCACCAGGTGCTGGAAACTATTTCCAGGCCACCATGTTTGTTATTACTGGTCATTTTGTTAGGAGGGTATACATTTATTTTGGCCAATGCGTATATACCGCCATCAAATGCAAAGTATTACAGTCCCTCTTTTTGGTCTTTTGTTAGGGACGCCCTCAAAGAAGCTATAGATTCCCATCCTTATGCTAGGATAATTTTGCTGGGCGATTTTAATGCCCGTATTGTGGCAAATGATGCTATTTTTCATCCTTATGGTGAGTTTTATTTAGTTGGAAGAGGGGAGTGGCTTAGGAGGTCCAAGATGAGATGGTAAACTCTGTGGGTCTCCTATTAGTCAAATTATTGATAGAGGTGGCCTTGTTCATTTTGAACGGCACAGGATATGGGGACCCGTATGGGGAGTTTACCTATGTGGGCCCAGCAGGCTCTAGTGTGGGGGACTATGTGGCCATCTCTGCAGATTTAGCTCCTCTGATCAAATCCTTCAAAGTAGATAGTTGCCAGGGGAGCAACCATCTGCGCCTGATTTTGGAATTGGCCCACCCACAGCTGAGCCCCCCTATTGACAAATTAGAGGGCCAGGGAACTTCAAAGGCCTTCTATCATAAGGCAGTCGGGGCGGAACATATTCCACTAGAGGAGGCCGGCCTGGTCTATACATCTTTTCAGGCTGACTGGAGTATGGGTTCTTATCTATCGGTTCTTGATTTTTTCATAGCGTTGGTACAGGAACTTGGTACGCGGCTGGCTACAAAGGACAGGGGCATGCCCAGGCGGCAGAGCGGTAGATTTTGCTCCAAACCATGGTATGATCAGGAGTGCCGGGAGATCAGAGGGCAGTTAGTCATATTATATCAAGACTATAGGTGGGCCAATTTGAAGATGATACCCCCCAGTATTTTGTGGTCAAGAAACTCTATAAAGAAACCATCAAACACAAGAGACTCCTTTACTGGGAAAGCTACTGGGACAAATTGGTCCTGGTGGCAGATAGCCATGACAGCAGGAAGTTCTGGGGTCCGGTGAATGGGGTTGGTGGGGAGAAAGCTGGCCCTGCCCCATTCACTGTTCCAGAGGCAGGTTGGGTGGCACATTTTTGTGTCCTCTATGCGGGCTCAGGGATGGGAATTGACACAGCTCCTGCTGCGTTGAATGCCGCTGTGGTTCCTTTGTGGCCCCCCGTTTCGGCCAAGGAAGTAGCAGATATTATAGGCACCTTCAAAAACGGTAAGGTCACAGGGCCAGATCTGATCCCAATAGAGCTCCTTAAGGGATCTATGGACTGGTGGGCGCCCAGATTGGCTCAGCTGTTTTCAGGTATAAATACCACAGGGGTGTTGCCCCCTGTCTGGGCCAGGGCCATAGTGGTACCCATTTTTTAAAAGGGGGACCGTGGCAATCCTGCAAATTATAGGCCAATCAGCCTACTGTGTACCATCGCAAAGGTTTATGGTAAGTGGTTGCTTGCAAGATTGAATGCCTGGATGTTCTCGGAGATTTTGTGGCCCGAGCAGGCAGGGTTCCAGAGGGGGCGCTCCTCCCTGGAACACTGCCTGATTCTAGCCCACCTTATTGAAAAGTACATGAGCAAGAATGGGAAATTCTATGTGGCCTTCCTGGACCTCCACTCGGCGTTTGATCTAGTAAATAGGGGAATTCTCTGGCAGAGATTAGACGCTCTAGGGGTGGAGCCAAGATTACTTTTTTTGGTGCGTCACCTGCATGGAAATAACTCTCTGGAGGTCAAGTTGGATTCGGAGGGTCGCTTGACAGCGGACATCCCTTTGCAGGCAGGAGTCAGGCAGGACTGCGTACTGGCACCCTCCCTCTTTAATTTATTTATAAATGGTGTGGCGCCAAGGTGGGCCACCCCTGACCATTTCCCACCTAAACAGATCACCCAGTAGGGTGTCTGCTATACGCGGATGACATCGCAATTCTCTCCCAAACAAAGGTGAGGCTGAGGAGGCATTTACAGTGCTTTGCCAACTTCTGTTCCCAGAGTGATCTGGCTATTAATTTCAGGAAGCCCCAGATAGTGGTCTTTTCCAAAGCAGGCAAGGGAGGGAAATGGCAAATTGGAGAGCATACCATAGTACAGGTTAAATCATTCCGTTACCTGGGCCTTCTTTTCCAATCAACGGGGGTTGTTGAGGTTATTTGGGAGGACGGGTAGGAGAGCTGTGGCCCCTGCAATCAAGGTAGCAAATGCTAAAGTTCAGATGCAGGTGCTGTACGGGGCAGAGGTCTGGCTGCCTCTCCTTCCGGCGAGAGCAGGGAGGCTGGACAGCATTCAGGCCCTTTTTCTCCAAAACCTTTTGAAGGTACCTCGTGGTACCCCATATGCCGCCATTAGGATGGAGGTCGGCCAAGAGAGGTGGTCCATGGCAGCGTGGGCAGCAGTGCTCAAATTTTGGGTTAAATCAACGAACTCGGCTGATCATGGGCTGATCCAATATTGGAAAGCGGACACATAAGAGCTCTTGGCAGAAGAGTATGGAACTCTTCCTGTCGAAGTTAGGGTTCCACCTGGATTATTGGGTGGGCAGGGACAGAGCCCATATAGTGGAAGAAGTTCTGACAAGCCTAAGGGATAGGGATTATCAGGAGGAACGGGCGGTCATCAGGAGCTCTCCACATCTCCGCAACCTTCTCCTGTTCCCTCCGTCTCGGGCAGGTATGGCGACATATTTAGTTTCCAATATCTCACCTAGAGGCAAATATCTGTTTATGTGCGCCAGGTTTAATGCCTTACCCATCGCCCTTCTGGAAGGGCGCACTCGGGCAGTAGAGTTCTCAGTAGAGACGTCGCAGCACCTTCTTCCGAGCTGCCACCTATATGATGAGAATCGCGCTGCTTTTTTGGCACATTTCCTGCAGAAGTTCCCAGGTAGGACCAAACATCATTTGCTCTGCCTAGCTTTGGCAGACGTAGACGTAGATCGTGGCCTTACTAAGGCGGTGGCCCTTTTTTTTGTGGTTGCGTTTAACCGTCGTGCACTTTTTCTGCAATTTCAGTCCTTGTAAAGTCAATTGTGCATTATGTAGTACGTATTATTTTACCGTTGTACTGTTTCACTGATCTGTGTAACTTCGGGGGCCAAGTTTGCTGTGGCTCAGACTTGGGGCATGTTTTAAGTTTTGTGCTTATATTTGGCTTAAGCAACTGTAAGCTTAAGCAACTGTGACTTTGCTGTTATGTGTTTTGGCTTCGGCCGCAAATAAACTAAATTAAACAATAGTTTCCGGGTAACCGAGATCCATTAGGGCCCTAGATTCAAGAGCCAGGCAGTCAGCTTCAGGAAGCCCGGATTGTCATGTAGTAAGGGACCCTGACGAAGAAGGTTTGGAACCTGCGGAAGTCTCCAGTAGTGACCGCTGGATAGCTCTAAGAGATCCGGAAACCAAGGCCTGCGACGCCAGAACGGTGCTATCAGGACCACTCGGTGGTTGCCCTGTCTGCATTTGGCCAGCGTTCGACTCAGGAGGGGAAGCGGAGGAAAGGCATAAAGGAGAACTGGAGTCCAAAGGTAAGATAATGCATCCGTCCCCAGCACTGCCCTGCAGTAGTGTCTGGACAGGAAGCGGGGGAGTTTGGCATTGAGCTGGGACGCAAAGCGATCTAGATGAGACTGGCAGAAACGGAGGACAAGCTAATCAAAGATGCTCTGGTCGAGACCCCACTCCCCTGGATCCACAGTTTTGCATTCACATTGTCCTTTCCTTTGATATGGAGGGCTACCAGAGATGCTAGTTTGGCTTCTGCCCATAGGAAGAGACAATTGGCCTCCTGATGGAGGGCCGGGGATCTGGATCCTCCTTGGTTGTTGATGTAAGAGACTGCTGTCGAGTTGTCGAAGAGCATCAGGTGGTGTTGGTTCTTGAACGCTCTGGGAGAGCACTAGTCGGGCAGCCCTCAGCTCGAGCCAATTAATACTGTGATGAAGATCTGACTGTAGCCATCGGCATTGAGCCACCCAACTGCTCAAGTGCGCTCCTCAGCCTGTGAGGCTGGCGTCTGTGGTCAGGATCAGTCGGAGTGGATCCTGCAGGGAGCTCCCCACCAACGCAGAGAGGCTGCCGTGTGACTGTCAAGATGCAGAAACCTTGTTGCCCGGGACATGATGAAGTGTTGCCACGGGCAAAGTAAGTGCTGCAATGGTTTGGTGTGAAATCGTGCCCACTGCAGGTGGGGAAAACAGGAGACCATCAGGCCCAGCAACGAGGCTAGGCGACTCAACTGGATCCTGTTCGACTGCCTGACTTTCTGACAGTGCCGACGGATCTTGAGTCGCCTCTCCTCTGTTATGAAATCTCTGTACCTCACCGTATCGATAATTATCCCCAGGTGATGAAGTCTCTGCATTGGGATCAGCTGACTTTTCTCCCGACTGATCACGAAACCATGATACTGCAAATAGAAGAGAGTGGTCTGAACATGAGCAATAGCCTCTTCCTCCGAGTGAGCCCTTACTAGTAGATCGTCTAGATAAGGGAACACTGCAATCTTTTGTACTCTCAGATTGGCCAATAGAGGGATTAAGACCTTGGTGAAGGTGCGAGGAAAGGTGGCGAGACTGAATGGCAGGACTCTGTACTGCCAGTGGCTGCCGTCATAGCAGAAGCGCAGCCACCTCCTGCGAGTTGGGAGGACGGGCACGTGCAGGTAAGCGTCCTTTAGATCTAAGGAGGCTAACCAGTGGTTGTGGCCGATGGACAAACAGATGGAAGAAACCATCTCCATCTTGAATCGCTGATGCTTTAGGAACCTGTTTAGTTTCTTTAAGTCCAGAATCCCTCTCCAGCCTCCCGTCTTTTTCTGCACCAAGAAGAAGATTGAATGAAGTCCCATAAACTCTTCTGATGGAGGGCTCTATGGCTCGCAGGGTCAGAAGCCTCTGAATTTCTGCCAGCATGGATGTATGTTTCGTGGGATTCCTTGACTGGGGAGAAGGGAGAAACGAGTCTTTGGGATAACAAGAGAATTCTAGGGAGTAGCCCTTTGCCACTGTCTCTCTTAGCCATCTGTCAGAAGTTGCCTCCCACCATCTGGCAGCAAAGAACTGAAGTCTTCCTCCCAGAGCAGTGGCTTCGTGAACTAGAGGGGTGCGATCATCAGGAATCGTGGTTTTTGGGTGGGGAGGGGCCCCTTCTGACCCTGGAGGGTTGCTGATATGCTCTTGATCTGAAGCCCCTGCTTCTAGCCCCTCTAGAGCAAGAGGAAAAATTCCAAGATCGGAAAAATTCCAGTCCCAACACTGAGTTGCAAAAGATCTGTTGAACAGCCGAAAAAAGGACTTTGCAGATTGGACCTGGCTGAGAGAGGTATTTTTCTCTTTACTAGAGGCCTCGGGGAGTGCCTTACAGCCGAAAAAAGGACTTTGCAGATTGGACCTGGCTGAGAGAGATATTTTTCTCTTTACTAGAGGCTTCGAGGAGTGCCTTATCTCGTGCAGAACCAAAAAGCTTCCCCCCTTTGAACGGGCTGTTCACTAAAAGATTTCTGGCATGAACATCAGCTCTCCAGGAGCGGAGCCATAGGCGTCTTCTTGCCGTCACATTGCCTGCTATGCCCCTGGCGGCCGACTACAGAGTCCACAGAGACATCTACTAGGAAGGATTGGGCCACAGTGATATTCTCAGCCAGCTTACCTGCTTCCTTCTCTGCGATTTCTTTGTCTTTACTGATATGAAACCACTTCTGGATAGTCCTTGAAGCATAGGAGGCTGCAATTGCCATCCTCAGGTTAGAAAGGAACTCAAAGCTGCTCCTGAGGTCAGTTTCAATACCCTTGTATGTTGGGTCCTTTGGCAAAATGTCCCCTTCGGAGGGAAAGACAGATTGCCTTGCTAGGAACGCAGCAGCTGCATCCACCCTAGGGATGGCAAAAATGGAGGAGCAGGTCTTATGAAAATCATACAGGCCTATTAGGGGCCTGGACAACTTGACTGGCTTTGTGGGATGCCTCCATTGTTCCCTAATACGTTTTTCAAACTTATGGTCCAACTTAGACAGCCTGGAGGAGGAACTCAGCCTAGGCAAATAATCAGTCTGACTCAGAAGATTCTGAGGAAGAGTCTGACCCCTGTTTTTGTGCTGCTTTTGCTTGATACAAAGCACTCTCTCAGCTTTGCTTAAAACCTTGTGGGCCTGTGGAAAGGGAAGCTGCCTGTCCAGGTCTTTACTCGAATGGGGAAAACCCTCTTCAGCTGTAAGGAGCTCCCTTTCCTCGCCTGAGTGCTGTAGCTCCAGCTCCATCTTTGAGTCAGAGCCTTTAGGGAGCGGCCTGGCAGCTTTTGTGCTCGAATGCTTCCTTCTACGCTTAGCCCGGCGGGGTGAGCTAGAAGCCGAGCTCTGAGATTCCTCACCCGAGGACTGGGCTCTGCGCCAACCCTCCCCCTCCAAAGAGAAGCCCAGCAGGGCGTGGATAGAAGGGGGGCTGATGTTTACCCTTGCCAGTCCCTTTAGATCTTCCCTTAAACCCCCGCCGGGGAGAACTGCCCTGAGAGGAATGGGACCTGTTCCTCCTCCTTTTCCCTTTTGAAGAGGCAGACTTTGCCCTGTAAATCAGACAGCGCTAGCAGCATTTCCTGCATCATTTCAAGCTGGTGCTGCTGAAAGTCTGCAGCTGAAAAGGGCCCCCTTGCCTGTGCCTCCTCCGCGGAGGAAGAAGCTGGAGAAGAGACCTCCCAAGCTGTGGCTGCCTCCTCCTGCCTGGCTGCCTTGGCCTCAGGCTCTCGCTGCTGGACAGGCACGGTCTGGGCGTGGGCAGCATTTTGCCTAGTCTTTGCTGTCTCCGCCATGAGCTGGGGGCCCCACAACAAGCTTGCCTGGGTTTGTTCTCAGTCAGCCCGGCAGCAGGGAAAAGGGTAGAACACAGGGCTGTGCCCTGTCAGGTAACACAAACTACGGTGAAGGCAGGCTTTGCTGTTGCCTGTGCCTCAGCTCAAGCAACTATTCTTGCTTGAATTGTTCTGTTTGTTTTCCTTATCTATTTTTTTAATTATTATTATTTTTAATTTTCTCCCGGAGAAAGGAAAGCCTCCTGCCAAACGTGAGGCATAAAGTAAACTGAGGAGTTTTGGCGGGAATTTCCCGCACGGGTGTTTTGGAAGCTTGTTAATGCGTCCTGGTGGTGGTGCAGCAGAATTGCACCCATTGGTCCGACCATCGAAGCTATAAACCATAGAAATGCATGTAAATAATTTACTAGCCATAAAAGACTACTTGCCAGGCTGGGACAAGATGGGAAGGGGAGGGCAGAGCTGTGAAAATCCACTCACCAGCTCAAAAAGCTTACTTGCCAAAGGCAAGTGGATTTTTATTGTCCTGTTCATCACTATGGTATAGCAGCAGCCTTTGCCTCATCCACGCTGGCAGCTGTGAACATGCTTTTTTAACAGTCACTGTTGGACAACTTATGCATAACAGCAACAGCTCTGAAAAATATCACCAGCAGCTCACAAACCTGTTGTCCCAGCACTCTGGTTCTTTCCTGGCTTTTAATAGAAAACCCAATCAATTTCAAGACCACCACCCTTTTTTATAAAGTCAGTGGTTCCCAAACAAATAGTCCACCATAATGAACTTTTGATGATTTTCCTTAGGGGTGGGGCTTTCAGTTTTAACCAAAACAGCCCCAAAATAGCCATCTCCATTTAAAACGGAAGGATTAAAAAAAATAAAAAATAAAATAAAAATCAGGTCTTATCAGTTCCAGATTTGTTTTTTTAATTTCATATAATTTATATCCTACACCCTCCTGCTATTAGCAGCTTGGGGTGGCTCACAGCACATCATTAAAACATAGAATACAGCATAAATATAAAATCCAACAATATAAAAACACAAGAATGGAGCTGAACCCCCTCCCCCCACACCAACTCCCTACCCATCACTCTTCTCCCTCACTGAAAGCCTGGTGGAACAGCCAGGTTTTGTACTGTCGTCAAAAGAGGGAAGGTCCAGGCCAGATGGACCTCCATCGAAAGGGAGTTTCACAGTATTGGTGTGGCCAACAAGAACGCCCTCCCCAAAGTTTCCACAGTTTTTGGATCTGTATGTTCCCCATTGACTCCAATGGAGAGAGCTGCCATGTGGAAACCTCCCCCATCCCCATTCCACGGGGTCCACTCCTGGCCTCGGAGGGTGGGAGATCCAAGTCCCTAACACACACACCCGGGGCCCAGCTTTACCACCACCACCACCACCCCCAGCCCTACACTTGCCGCCAGACAACAAAAATAACCCAAAGTTTGTTTTTGTAATCCCTTGATTTTGGAAAATATTAATCAAGATTGTTTGTTTTTGTTGTTCTTGGTTTTGTTAAAAGGCTAGTTGGACTCATCCGAGATTACAGATCAAAAGCAGAATATGGCCCTTATACTGTCATTTGCCATCCTTGAGTGTTCAAACAAAGTTCAGGACTCAGATGGATTGAAAAGCAAGTTTTGTATTCTAAATCGAAAGATTCCCAGAGCTGCAACTTCAATTAGAATTATCATACAACCACGGAATTTAGTGCTGAAAGATGCCTTAAAATATCATCTCTCTCATCTGCTACCCTCATCCTATCCCCATCCACTAACTATAGGATGGGGAACCTCAGAGGCAAAGCTGGGAATTTATTTTTTAAATAGTGTACTTGAAAAAAGGTGAAAAATCATTCATGCCTTTTAAGTCCTTGCGAATTTCTCAGCTTCCCTGACCAGAAAGCTCTTCACAGGCAAGGGAATCTACAGTGAATGTTTAAAAAAAGAAAATAAGGAATAAAATCATAGAACTATTAAAAACCTCACCTATGGAAAGACTAGAGCCTTTCCATCAAAGGAAGATCACAAGGAAAATCCAATATCAATGCACATGAAGGCCCATTTTTCTTCAAATGATTGTTTTAACATGCATTGTGACTGTGCCACTCATGGGTGATTAAAAACTCGGACACCTTCCCACAGAGTGCTTGTTCAAACTGTACAATGTGCAATTTCAAAAGCTCTTGCCAGTTGCACCTTACAACAAACAACCATATCAGAATCAACTAGGGTTGTCAAATGTTCCTTACTGCAAGTTAACATCCCGTATTTCAGAACCCCACTGCTTCATAGAAAAGCGGTCCTTCAAATTGTTTGCCTAACCACATTTTGAGATCCAGATATAATTCTAATACTTCAGGTAGCAACAAAGACTTGTAACGTATACTGCATATCAGTCAGTAACTCCACCTGCAGTTAGTGCAATCCTGGCTGGGGATTGTGACCCATAGTTTAGGAACCCCTGCTGTAGAACGTAAGAGATATCCCTTATTTCAGAAACCCACAAGTCTATACCCTTATTTTTCAAATTTTGATCTTCCAACCTTTGTAGAAAGACACACCAATGCATGGTTTGCACAGTATAATGTGAGCATGGCCTGAGCTATATGTTTACTAGGCAACTGTCAGCAAAGATAGCCATTTGTAAGTTACTTCATTTGGAAATATGCAACACAATTAAATGTAGTACGAGACTATTAAATGAACCATTTGGAATAAAACTAGTAAGGGGCCTATCAAAAATAAATTATTCTGAATATGTACCAAACATTGAATGTTAACACACTTAAGATAAAACTCCCTCTTTAAAAGCAACGAACTGCAATTGCATCACTTTGACTAAGTCAGTCCAAACAAATGAATATATTTCATTGTTGGTTTTTCATTTTTGTTTTTTTAAAAAGGAAACCAGTGTGGTTGGAACATATACCGGAGGACTTGATATGCCACAAAGGATACCATAAAAAAGGGAAGTGGGTTATCACATGCACATAACCAAGCCACAAAACAACTTAAGACTTCTTCACACCGCAGAACTCTTCATAGAAGTCATATAGAATAATCAAGACATGCTTCAGACTAGTTCCAGGTGAAAAAGACCATTAACAAAAGCAACAATAAAGTTAGAAATAAAAGCAGTAATAATAAAAGAAGAGGGATTCATGTTGGAACTAACAGGCTTAATGGGTTTGATTCAGATTTTAAAGATCTGGAAATTAGCTATGTAAATAACACATTGAGTCACTCATTAGATCACCCCTGTGCATGCATCCAAAGCCTTGTGTGTTTTAGTGACAAAATTAAAATCTGTAATTTTTTTAAACCTGCTGCAGACCCAGAGCTAATAGATTCTATTCATTTTTGTGCATCAACATGATTTACCAATTACCAACCATTCAAACCTGTGCAAACTGTGACTGATTAGGAGGAAATGAACTCTGATCTCAATCTTTTGTTTTTAAACTGCAGCAAAGCATGGACTTCTATAATGTGAAGTAAATATATATTTGTTGAGTGTCCATGACTAAGAAATACATTAAAGGTGTGAACATCTTTTCTCTTTTTGGCGATTGCTTTCCTGCCCCAACTGCAGGAACACAAACAAATTGCATTAGACACATCTGAAAACTAGGCTAAAAAATAAATATAAAGGGATTCAGCATGGAAAACAGAAGTTTTTTTTAAAGTAGTTGTGCCACTTCTCTGAATTACTCAATTTGGGGATCATATAGACTACTCTTCCAGTTAACTAAAGATTTTTAAAAGTGAAAATAATCATTCTGGACAATATTGCTTGAAACTATAATGCAGTATGCAAGTACTATATTTTCTCCAATTTAAGACCGTCTTTACATTAAAATTACATATTGTATATGTATATAATATCACCAGGAGGTGATGAGGTATTTTATATAACACAAAATATGCAATTTTAATGCAAAGACTGTCTTTAGTTGGAGAAAATACAGTACTTAAAAAGTTGTATAGTACATATTATAGCTTCAAAAATATTGTTCAGAACAATTATTTTCACTTTTAAAAATACTTTAGTTAACTGGAAGAGCAGTCTACATTATCCCTAAACTGAGTAATTTATAAAATATAAAATTTTATACAATATAAAATATGTAATTTTAATGCAAAGATAGTCTGCAGTTGGCAAAATCCCCCCGGCAAGTTCACTGAAGCATACACAAGCCATCCCAGGGCATAAACAAAATTGGACTTGCTGTATCTCTGCAGATCAACCAAATCTAAAAGCCCCAGAAACATGAGAACTAGGCAGTTGTTAATATTGACTTTTAAAATTAAATTTGAGGACATCATCATTTTATCTATAAAATCTGGTGTGGTGACATGAAATTACATACAAGCTGAAATAAACAGTTTTGCACAGTTGCTGGAATGGCTACTGGCTGGACCATCTGGGGTTCCTCCACCCCTTCTCAGGCCTGAAGTTAGTATCACCTGCTGATTCAGGTGGGAGGAAGACAGTTGCTGGAGTGGCTAGCTGCTCTGCCCCTTCCCCACTCCTCTGGTCTGCAGTTAATATCACCTGCTACGGCACCAAAGGCTGTGGGCAATTTGGTGGTTGGAGAACTAGGATGCCAAGTCTTTGGCCTGGGAGGCAGGGGTACAGTACGGGCATGGGTGGCAAGTGGAGGATTTTTTTGCAGTGGTAATGCCAAGAAACCCCATGTGGTTGAGTTGGTATGAGCATGGGTGGAGAGGACTGTCATTGCCCCTGGGAAGTGATGGGGTATGATCATAGGAAAAGGACTTGGGGTTGAGGGAGGAGGAAATTCCTCTGGTTAAGAGACCGAGAAGTGGGTATAGATGGGTGTGGTGTAGAGACTCCCAGAGAAGAGAGCTTGGGAGGTCTGAAGCAGTGATGGGGGGGGGGTGGGGGGCGGTTCCTGCTTGCCTCCCCAACCAGGGACATCATGCCAGAGCTCGCCCTGTCGCTTTCTATGGAGCTGGAGGAGACGGGTTTTCTGCGGGGAAGGAAGTGGGTGGGGTAGCTACTGAGCCAACTGGGGTCATGTTGGGAGAGCAGGTCATTGGGGATACAGATATAGGCAATTAGTGTCAGTTCCTCGGTCCTGGGATATTTGGGGATAAGAGTCAGTGGACAGTGATCTGTCACTGGTGCTGGTTAATGCAAGATCAATGGAAAATAAATTCAAAAAAAAAAAAAAAAGCTACCATCCATCTCATTCACAATGAGGCAGACAGCCATGTATGTATCAAAGACCTAGCTGAATATGAGAGCTAGTCCGAGATGGTGCCAACCGGATACTTGGTGCAGTATCAGCCTAAGATTGGTGCATTAGAGAGGGGGGTGGGGGGGAAGAGAAGAGTGGAATGGCGGTAACCTGTAAAAACAATCTGGCCTACCCAACACATTTGGTGCTTAACTTGTCCAACAACCAAGTGTGTTCATCTTGCGGTTGAGGATAGATAGGGGATTTTGCTGGTGTACTAACCACCCTGCTGCATATCAGATTCCTAAACTACGCTGGCCAGGTTGATCTCCAAGGCGATGTGCGAGAACACACAGATTTGTCTTAGGTGATTTCAACATACCACACCAGAGTTAACTTTTCAGGGCCAGAGTGGGACTTCATGGCATCTGTGACAACCATGGCGATCTCAAGTAATAACTGGCCTACACGAGGTTAGGCACTTGTGGGACTTAATGTTCTGCATCAGCCTGGAAACAGAGGGTGTTGTAATGACATTACTATCATGGCTGGATCATTACCTTCTCATGGGCCAGATCCCCACCCTGCTCTGCCCCCATCGGGCTCGTGATCCAGTTAGATTGGTCCACCCCAGGAGACTAATGGATCTATACCCCTCAACTCTGAAATAAAGAACAGCAGCACTCAGAACACAAGACAAGCGGGACATTATCTGCATATGTTAATTTGCATGCATTCATCCCCATCCCCTACAGGAAAGAGCCCACAGCCCAGCACTTTACCACCACACCTCATGCAGGCATTCAAAAAAAAGGAAGAGCCCAGCCCTACAATGTACACTAGTTAGATGCTGCTGGTGGTGGTGCATTCATGCAGGAATGAGTGCTCTGCTTACGGCAGCATGCACAGCAGCAGCAGCTGTTAGAAGGCACCCACCACCAGCAAACCTCAGCAGTGGGGTCAGCTACTGGGGTGGGCAGTCGTGGGCGGATGAGAAGGCGGTCAGGTCTGTATCTGGACTGGATCCATGTGGCTCAAGGGCTGCTGCTCGTAAGAGGCAGCTGAGCCAGCATTGCAAATAGGAAGTAACCGTGCTGGGAGATAAACTGTTAAAAGAGTTCTCCGAGGGAAACATGGCATGCGTGGGGGAGCATAGTGGGAGGAAGGAGCGGGGCAGAACACTGCACAGTAGAGAGGAGCAGTGCTGTGCATGTCTTCTCAGTTCCTGGTCAAATCCAGAGCCTGAAGAGAGCAACACAGGACAGGCAGAAAAAGAAGCTCAAACCCGTGATGTGTCTTGCAATCCAGTACACTTGAGAGGTATGAATGGATCTAATAGGGATTCCAGAAATGTCTGTGGAGTTGCTCTGTCAACAGCCTGACTGATTTACGAAATGGCTTGAAGACTCAGGCCATTGATATAGTGGCACCCAGGCATCTGCTCCCACCTCTGCAGCAGCCTAGATCCACTGGTATATGGAGGACCCAAACTGCAAAGTAGGACCCAAGGCTGTTAAAGCAGGAGGGAAGGCGGTTAGAGAACAAATAGCAATTGACTCCCCCTCTCTCTTTTTCATTCGACCCAGGTCCTACAGTCTCAGTGCCTTCCTAGTGCTTAGCTACCACTGGGGACTTGATGCAGGTAAGCCAACTGGAGCCAAATCAAGACAAGACTGGAGTGAGGACAGCTGGACTGCACTGTGACTTGGATAGCATAGGGATGCATTTCATTAATAGGGTCCAGCCTCTCGATCACTCAATGTAGCAGCCTAGGGTGCTCCTGGATCCATTGCTGTGGCTGGAACATCAGGTTGCTGCAGTGACCAGGAACATTCTCCATCATCTCCTTCTGGTGAGAAGGCTGCAGCCCCAGGGTGCAAAATGTACAGGTACCTGGGAGCCATTGGTGCCCAGAAGACAGAGGCTGGCAACTGGTTTGGGGGTACAGTGGGGCAAGAACGGTTTAATATCAAGATAAAGTCTGGCGACTGATTCTTATTTTTTTGGCTCACAGAGTTCGGTCTGAAATTTCATGCCCTGTGCAACCCTTTCTTACAGATTCAGACTTGGCCATCCATGCCTTCATAACCTCAAAGCTAAACTACTGCACTGCACCACTTGCACGGACTCCCAATAGTTTTCTGGGATCAATTGACCTACAATTCCTTAAACACTGTGGCCCTCACATATCTGCAAGACCACCTCTTCCCTCACTTTCCATCGCAACTAGTGCTGAAACGCGGTATTTGAAATTATTCGGTTTTTACCCAGTATCTTGGTATTCGATTTGCTTTTACTGAGTAACCGAGGAATTGGCCTGGTACTCGGAACAACATACGGGGCTTTTCCTGCCCCTATATAAAGGTGACTCAATAATCAGAAAAATACTCAGTACTCAGTTTTATTTTACCGAGCAGCGAGTATTCATCTGAGTTTCCAAAGACCAGATGAACACTTGCAGCCAATCCTCAAAAACTCAGAAATATTCTCAAATAAAACTTTTACTATTCATTTCAGCCCTAACTGCAACCTTTGAGGTCTGCCAGGAACAGTCTCTTACACATACCACCTACCCATCAAGTTTGTACAATAAGGGCTAAGCAGAGAGGCATTCTCAGTGGCTATTCCCTTCTCACCTTCCGGAAGCTATGTAAGCCTTTTTTTATGTGACCAAGCATTTAGTGAGCAGGGATAAGGGACTTTAAATATTTATGATTGTGTGTGTTGTAACCTGCTTCAAGTCCTTGGTATTTATTTATTTAATAATTTATATCCCGCCCCCTCCTGCTAAAGCAGCTCAGGGTAGCTAACAAATCACGCATTATAAAATAAAAAGTATAAAAATGTAATACACAGTGATATAAGAATATAAAAATAAAACCCAAGGTACAGCATACAAAAAACAACAAAAACCCCTCCCCAACCCCCCCCCCACCCTTACCCATCTCCCTCGCCAAACAAAAGTGGAACAGTCAAGTTTTACATCAATGTCAAAAAGAGAAGTCATGGGCCATCCAGGCCTCCGCCGGAAGGGAGTTCCACAGTCTTGGTGTGGCCACCGAGAACACCCTCTCCATAGTCGCCCCCCCAGGAAACCCAGGGAACTTCAAGAAGGGCACTCCCTGATGACTGCAAGGGCTGATGCAGAGCCCGGGGAGCAAGACGGTCTCGCAGGTAGAATGGGTCCAGACCGTGCAGGGCTTTTTAGGTCAGCACCAACACCTTGAATCAGGACCGGAAGACTATAGGTAGCCAGTGCAGAGAACAGAGCACTGGTGTTACGTGCTCCCGTCAGCCCGTCCCCATAAGGAGATGAGCCCCCGCATTCTACACCAGCTACAGTCTCGGAGCCATCACCATGGGTAGCCCCATGTAGAGCATGTTGCAATAGTCTAGTCTCGAGGTAACGAAAGCATGGATGATGGTGGCCAGATCGGAGTCCGAGACATACATCCAAAGCCACCTCACCAAATGTAATTGGCAAAACATGCTCCTCACCAGAGCCTCCACCTGGACATCCAGGTGGAGCTGGGAATCGAGGAACACTCCCAGACTACGAGCTGGGGCAAGATAATACATTTTAATTAAATAAATAATTATTAGACATTTAAAAAATTGGATCTTCTAGCTTTTGTTCATTTTTTTATAGCACTCATACCAGCAATAGCATGGAAATAAATAAATTTAGAAAGCTTCTGCAAGTAGGGATTGGGTGGTGAAAAAAAAAAGTCCTCGTGAGAAAAGTCATTAAAAAGGCACCAAAAAAGTGTTCTGTATGTACTGTATGAAAGGAGAAAAAAAATATACAAGACAATTATTCACTATTAACACTCGGAATGAATTATATAGGTTTAGTGTATTTTGAGGGCATGATTTATTGATGCCCAAGTCACTGGGACACTAGTGGACACTTTCTACAATCCTTAAAAATACAGCAACCTTCTGACAACACACTTTGGACAGCCAACCACATAACAAAGACCTGTTGTTCTTAAGTTAGCACCAGGATAGTGGCTGAACCAGTTGGCCCAGTACTGCATGTATGCTGGCCTATGGTAGTACAAAGACTTGCAGTGACCTTAGCAGACAATTAACAAGTTTGTGTAGAGTTACAAGTTCTAATAAGTCATTCACAGATGAATTTTAGCATTGTAGTGCAACTTTTTTTCTTAAGATCGACCAGCTTTTTAAAGTACCTTTCAAGTTCAGAGCATAAAGAAGTACTGAAGAACAAACTCTGCTAGGGTAATATATGCATATTAAATGCAGCTCCTTATTACAATTTAAACAGTCTTCCTCCAGCATACACATACTTGCATAAGATACCTTTAGAGCAAAAAATGTATGTAATCGTCCGCAAAGCAGTCACATGGAAATAAGCAAGGGTTTGGCAGCAAAGCACAAACTCACAACAACAGAGCACCTTCACACAGATATCTAAATTACAGGTAGGGTTCATTTTCTTTGCCAAGCCAATTTTATGGCAGATTGAAGGGAGTGGAAGAAAGAAGCAAAAGAGTTTATCATGAGAAAAGATAAAACCCTTTAATTGTCAAAGCACAGCAGCTTAAAGCAGCAGTAAAAGCTTTATTAAAAAAAAATAGGGTGAGAAAAACAGGACAGTTGTAAGATAGATGGATATGGAGAGATACTGTTTATTTAGCTTTACCAAAGGTATTCACAAACCTAAAAGTTTCACATACGTACAATATGCCAAGAAAAAAACGGTCTAAAAGGGCAAAAAGATACGAACAAGATTCATAACTTTACACTATTATTCTAAAATGACTAATTAAAATATTGTAAAACATTACAATGTCATATAAAAAAAAATAATTTTAATTTAAAAAAGGAAGAAGTGTAAGGTGTCCTGACCCAAACATCATATCCCTTCCAAAGATTAAAAATGCAGAAATGTTTCACACAACAGAAAAGCTTGCTGAAGAAAAGCTGCCACTGCTAGTGAAAGCTCTGGGATCTTGTCTGCCAAAAAAATCCTGAGCAAACAGGACTCTGAACTCTTAGAGTACTTCAGTAAAAACGGCTGGAGATATTTTTCTCTTATTTGATCATATAAGTGGCAACTGAACAAAATATGTTCCAACGATTCTGTGATTAAATTATCAAATGGGCAAAATCAGTAAGAGTAATCCAACCTAGCATATCGACCCTCCAAAACCTTCGTAGGCAAATATTCTGAGCGCAAAGGCATCCTGCCCGATAAATAGTCTGCCATACGATTTAAACCTGGAACCCACTGAGAATAATTAGACAAATATGAAGAACATTAAATTTCTTTGGCATCGCACTCCACTGGAAGGACAACAAAACGCTAACAGAGGGGAAGTGGATGAACAGGATGTGGTACCATTTCTCGATGGAAAAAATGTCAGCAACATTACTGGACAAGAAGGAGGCATACACAGCAAAATGGTTCCCCTGCGTTTGCATAATGGATAAAACAAGCCTACCTGAGGACCAATGGGCATATCTGTCCGATTACTACATCTAATAGACTAACTGAGAGACTTACACTCGGACCGGGACCCCATTGAAGTTTAAAGGGGGGGGGGAAGGTTGACGAGGGTTTTTTGGAATTGCAAACGTTTGAAGTTACAATGATTGTTATATTTTGGATGGAATACAATAAAATGGTTTAATTTAAAAAAAAAAAAAAAAAATTTAAATTGCTTCCCTTGCTATCCACAATTGACTGACTGTACTTCCCAAAAACTTTCCTCCCCACCCCAATTAAAGGAGCTGGTTACCGGGAAAAAAAATTTTTTAATTCTTTGGCGATCCAAATCACCTATTCTAACCAAGATTTCAGATTTAGCAGCTCTAAAGTCCTTATTCCGAAAAAAGGACAGTTGTAGGAAGAGGAGACCTCCCTCTTCAATTAAAGATTAACGTAAGAACATAAGTAGTGCCGTACTGAGTCAGAACAATAGTTCATCAAACCCGGCATCCTGCCTCCGACAGCGGCCAATCTTTTGCTATTGGGAGAAGTACCCAATAGGTCACAATGGGCAATCCATTCCCTGTTGTTCTAGCCCCCAACAGTAAGAGATTACATTCCCAAAACCTACTAGAATAGCCATTAATGGAGCTATCCTCCAAGAACATCCAATCCCTTTTTAAAACTCGCTACACTACCAGCCTTGATCACTTCCTCTGGCAATAAGTTCCACAAGTTAACTGTGCGCTGAGTGAAAACACACTTTTTAAATTTGTTTTAAATCTGCTGCCAGTTAATTTCATGGAATATCCCCTTGTTCTAGTACTCTTAGAGAGGGCAAGTAACCACCCCCTATTTACATTTTCCACACCACTCATGGTTTTATAAATGTCTATCATATTCCCTCTCAGTCTCTTCTCCAAGCTGAAGAGCCCCAACCTATCAAGCCTCTCTTCATACGGGAGCCATTCCATACCCTTGATCATTTTTGTTGCCCTTCTCTGTTCCTTTTCTAGTTCTACTGTGTCTTTTTTGAGATAGGACAACCAGAATTGCATACAATTCTCCAGGTGCGGTCATACCATAGACAATCACAATACGATAAACCATAGACAATACGATATTTTCAGCTTTATTCTCAATTCCTTTCCGAATGATTCTTAACGTTCTATTTGTTTTTTTGACCGTCGCCACACATTGAGCCAAGGATTTCAATATATTGTTGTGACGCACCCGGCTGCCCGGACTGGGGGGAACGTGGGCGGGAGCAACCCGGAGGCACCCGGTGGTTGGGGAATGCCCCTACCCACCCCCCAGCGACCCAGCTACAGCACCTGGGAGGAGACGGATAGCAAGAGCAGCCCCCAGCGGTCGCACTGGCAGCGAGGCTCGGAGTTC
>QEPC01014420.1:1798539-1812074 GCA_003113815.1 Sphenodon punctatus | reverse complement strand
GGGGGCAGGGAGTTGTGGCCCCTTTAGCCCTCCCATTAGTGATGTGGGGGTTGGTGGAGCTGGTGGGAGCCACAAGAGCTGGACAGGCTTACCGGGGGGGGGGGAGGAGAGATGTGGAGTGTGGCATAATCGAGTTTCTGGAAAGCAGCTCTAGCAGACTCTTTCTTCCAGCAGCACAGCATCAGCAGTTGAGTGGAAGCAGCCCTAAACTGGTCTTGGGGGTTGTGTGAGGAAGCTCCCGTGGGCACACTCTCTGAGAGAGAGCACCCAGGGGAAGAGAGCAAGCCCTCTGCAGTGCCCCTGATGGGAGGAGTCAAATTCCATCATCAACTGCCCACATCCACATATGGCCTCCATGTCCCCGACAACAATTACACCCATGAAAGCAAGTCCATGTTCTTTTTCTTGCATAGAGACCAGTAATCCTTTATGAGACCTTAATCTTCTGGCTTTTGCCCTGACAAAATATTTCAGGGGTTTGGGGGCAAGAACAACTAAACTCCATCTGCATTTTATCTGCAAAAGGTAGTACCAAAGTGTACTACCTTTTGGTAGTACACGTTGGTAATTTTCTGAAGAAAATTAAATGAAGTTATTAACTAGGTGCAGACTCAAAATTATTCTAAAATGAATTTGCGCAAAAAGTATTCATAAGCAATAATTTCTAACTACACTATATCCTATTTTAACAACAACAAAAACCCAGACCTGCAAGGATTTCTTTAACTATCACACACTACTTCTAATTGGTTATCATTTGTACACAGAAAATGAATAGCAGTCTTTTTCCCCGTTAAAATGAATGACTTTTTAAATGAGTGTTTGTGGTTCAGCTACAAACAGCAAAATACTGTAAGCCCAGTTATGCAGTGCTTACTCAAAAGAGTAGTCTTGCCTGAGAACAGTATTTTCCCCAACATTTAAACTCTTTGATACTTCATTGCTACCACAGAAATAAAACTTCAGTTTACTGTTTGCTTCTAATTAAAAGGCAATGATTAGTTAGTGAGATGCCAGACGCCACTAGCAAGATGAAGTGGGACTTCTTTTTTTTTTTTAAGCCTCATTTCTAAGTTATGGGGAAAACAAGATGAAAATATTTTATTTTGCCTCTAATCAATGAACCCTGGAGCCAGAGTTTCCAAAGGAAGTCTACTGACAGGAAATTTTGTATTCTATTTAGGATTAACTATAAAGCAAGGACTCTTGCATATGACAATTATTTAAGTCCCATCCCAACTAGGAAAAGACAAAAGACAAAGTCAGAGATGAAAGACAACACAACAACATGTCTAGTATCTCTGTAGAAGGGTCTAGGGCAGAAGATCCAAACGTTTTGCCTGTTTTGAGACTTATTTACTTATTTTTTAAAAATTACTACCCTGCCCCTCCTGCCACAGGCAGTTTGGGGCGGCTTACAACAACAAAACAACAATTAAAACGCATCAAAAAAGGA
The DNA here is from genome assembly GCA_003113815.1 of Sphenodon punctatus. Classification (NCBI taxonomy): domain Eukaryota; kingdom Metazoa; phylum Chordata; class Lepidosauria; order Sphenodontia; family Sphenodontidae; genus Sphenodon; species Sphenodon punctatus. The sequence continues at coordinate 1,810,618 of QEPC01014420.1, read as the reverse complement.
GGAAACAGAAGACAACCCACCCCACCACCCCACTTAAATATAATCCTGTGACCACAGGCACATATGTACACAGTATAGCAAATTTAAATCATACTCATGACCCCATCCACAAATGGTGCAGCCCCACTAGGGGTCCTAACCTCTTGGCCAACAACTTTGTTGTTGAGTGGTGGCTTTACAGGTTCTTTTAGTAGGGATTCATGGATGCTTTCGAATACTAAAACCTATTATTGATAATGATAAATGCTGGTGTTATCAGGAAACCAGTAGGAGCTGGATCATATCAACATTAGGATTAACCAGTAAAGATGAAACAGTTACCCTCCTGCGTTTCCACGGGTCTTTCTGACCCCAAAGGCTGCTAAAAAAAATCATAAGGCTGTTTTGGCAAGCCTGAACCACTCCTCTCCCCATATATTCCTCAAGAAGTGTGAGGTCAACTGTCCTTTGTTGTTTCATGTTCCTCCTCCCCCCCCCCCCCNTTAGTAATTCTATTACTAACAACCGTTTCAACCAGTTTGCCCAGCACTGACATCAGGCTCACCGTAGTTTCCAGGATCACCTCTGGAGGCTCTTCTAAATACTGGTGTGACATTTGCTACCCTCCAATCATCTGGTACAGTGGCAGATTTTAGAGAGAGGTTACAAATTAGCAATAATAATTCTGCAACTTCATATTTGAGTTCCTTCAGAACTATGGGATGAATACCATCTGATCCTGGTGATTTGCTACTATTTAGTTTGTCAACTTACTCCAGAACCTTCTCCCAAGTCACACTTCTTTGGGACAATTATTCCGATTCTTCACCTACAAAGACTCGGTCTGGCATAGGTATCTCCCCAACATCCTCAGCGGTGAAGAGCGAAGCAAAGAATTCATTCAGCTTCTCTGCAATGTCCTTGACACTTTTTATCACAGCCATTAGCAGCTTTGTGTTGGAAAAATACCTATTCATTCTGCATCAGGGGTGTTGATGACCCCTGCATTTACTGTGAGCTTTGGAGCTCACTTGAAAACAATGAAGCCCTGCAACCTGTATTTTTCATTAATGTCCTCTAAAATTGGCATATCTGGCCATCCTACTGTGAACTCAAGACTTTTGAGCTGGCTCCTCCTCTCCTTTTCTGGGATAGGAGGGGGTCAACATGACCCCCGTACCGTTTTTGTTAGTTGTGCTGCTTTACATGAGGGGTCATGGTGACCCTCAATACCATGGAGGGTTGTTTTGTATTTCAGTTATACTAAAACGGTCAATTTTTTTTCTTAATCACTATTATTTTTCAACTATTTATTACTGGGGTCCTTTTGAACCCCAATACAGTTATTAGTCAAGTCAGTTTCTCAGGCACAGGAGAATTAAATTCTGGGAATGACAGACATCAAGTGAACTTGATGTGAAACTTGATGTCTGAAGGAGTAGGATGTGCAGAGAGCCCTGGCGTTGACCAAAGACTGATTTCTCCAAGCTGGAAATCAAAATCCAGGCTAATTATTATATAATGGTGCACAGATATGCTTTAGCAGTGATGGAAGAGACTTTTCATACTTAATAGTATATGGATAAATTGACATATGGGTAGCTTTGAAGGTGAAACACAGTGATGGCTTGGGCTATGGCATGTAGCGGTTCCCAAATATTTTGCCTCAAACCCATTTTGAGGCTTACATATAATTCTGCAAGCACAAGTAAAGACTTTAAAAGTATTTCATTCTGAATTATGACTATTAGCAAATTGCAAGACTCTGCCTGGGGTCCCACAATTTGGAATGATCGGTTTTAGTGCATCACTCTTCTTCCAGTCCATTAGTCGTATCTACTTTCATCTACTTCATCTCTTTGTGTTATTTCCTTTCTCTCGCTTCTTCCAAGTCAATTTTCCTTATTTTTATTTTCTCTCAGTCCCAGCTCCTATAGTCATGCACTTATGTGAGGATCTCAGATTTCATTTTTTAAAAAATTAACCCTAGGCTGATAGATGGGATCTAACTGACCCAAGAGGGGTACAAAAAGTTAATAAAAACTTTTTTTTTTTAGCAAATTTCTACCACTCCATGACAGTCTACCATAAAGGGCTCAATTGCCCTTTGGTGTTTCATCCCCACCCCACCCCTTGTAGTTTTTTTTATTTAAGGTTTTTATTCTGACGCTACTGGGGATCAGTTTCACCCCAACTACAGTGCATGAGAAACTGAAAGTACTATGCGCCTACGGGTTCTGGGGGTAATATAGGTCCCCAAAATGCTGTTAAAAATAAATAAATGTTAATTGTTTTTTTAAATGCTTAAACCAGAACCTGTTCTTTCCTTCTTTTCTCACAACAAATGAAATAGAAATATAGCATTGTGTTTTTCATTAACAACATTTTCATGTGTACAAAAAATATCACTACAAATGCTTTTGGGGTCTATTATACCCCAAGCTAAAGAACCACTTTACAAACAAACTGAGCTGTATATTTTTTCGCAGTTATAAACTTACTGGTGTGAACCTTCAACACCGTTTCTCACATCATAGCTGTTTGCAGAGTTCATTTTGAAAATATTTACCCATCAGCCGTATGGGGTCATTTGGACCCTTCCATTTACTTGCTAAATGACCCTTTTGTCAGTAAGAGTCAACATTAACATTAAATTGACCTTTTTGTAGTAAGGTTGCTATCTAAAGGTAAATATCAGAATTTATGGAGCCATCTCAAAGATACAAAGAAAATTTGTATCTAATTATACAAAGATAACTAGATAGAAACACTAATTGCATGGTAGACAGTTGGCACCCCAGTGGAAAACTCAGCTACTATTCCTGTGTCGTTGCTAGTGTTAACATTGTTGCCATTGTGGGGTATTACTGACCCCTGTGGCCTTTTGTTTTATTCCTATTCCTGTCCTCCCCACCCCCCCACCCCCCAAATCATGATACAGTGTGGATTTTCTTCCTAGACAGCTGTTGTCCTTTTTCAAATTAACCATCCTGTTTTTTTATTTATGGTTTAATTGGGGTCTGTTTGACCCTAACACTGGATTAGTACAGTGGGCATGCCCAACTTGCTAGGGTTTCAGTTAAAAAGGGTCACCTTCATGGCTGTAGAGAAAGGTTTGAGACTCTGAACCCTACATAAAAAAACAAAAATCTATTTCTAAAGTTATTCACACCTATACTTTATCCCCTAGTCATTACATATTTTATTCCTTTGGATCAGGAAACCCCTTCCCAAAGCACTCCAATTTATTAATCTTATATAACTAAGATGTTAACGTGAAGCATTTTTTTTATCCATATCAACACACCAGTCTTCAAAGTATCGCTGTTAAACTAGCTGGTTCATTTCAGCTGGAGAGAGAGGCCAATACAGACAAATTCTGTAAGTCTAAAAATGCTGTAACCCTTTTATTTATTTATTTCAATTCTCTTTTATTCTACAACCCTCCTGCTCACGCAGCAGTTCGGGGCAGCTCACAGCGCACAAAAAAAAAATCATAATTAAAACATTTACACAGTTCACCTAATTCACAGTTTAAAATTCATAATAATACTAAAAATATACTCAAAAGGCCCGGCAGAACAGTCAGGTCTTACACAGTCTTCGGCAAGAGTGGAGGTCAGGGGCCAAGCAGGCCTCCATCGGGAGGGAATTCCACAGCCTGGAGCAGCCACCGAGAACACCCTCCCCATCATCACCACCCAGGAAACCCAGGGAACTTCGAGTCAGGCGTCCCTAGCCGACTGCAGGATCGCACTACGACCTGGGGTCTGAGGCAGTCCCACAGGTAAGTAGGGCCCAGGCCGTTTATGGCTTTACAGGTCATTACCAACACCTTGAATTGGGTCCAGAAGATAAAAGGCAGCCAGAGCAGAGAAGGGAGCACTGGTATAATGTGCTCATGGCAACCCTTTCCTGTTAGGAGATGGGCCGCTACATTCTGCACCAGCTGCAGCTCCCAGACCTTCCCCAAGGGCAGCCCCACGTAGAGTACGTTACAGTAGTCTAGTCTAGAGATAATAAAGACATGGATGATGGTGGTCAGATCAGAGTCCAAAACATACGGCCACAGCCGTCGTACCAGATGTAACTGGCGAAATGCTCCCCTTACCACGGCCTCCACCTGGAAATCCAGGCAGAGCTGTGGCTCAAGGAGGACCCCCAGACTACAAACCTGTGTGGCCAAAGGAGAGCAAACCCCATCGATGATGGGGGCCACCACCACCCCAGCCCTACCCACCAGCATGAACTCCATCTTGTGAGGATTCAACTTCACACAGCTCGCCCTCATCCAGTCCCCCACAGCCACCAAGCACTGGGTAAGTGCAGAGACTGCCAGGCCTGGGTTTGCAGAAAAGGAGAGGTAGAGTTGTGTGTCATTGATGTACTGATGACAACGCATGTCGAACCCTCTCATAACCTTGCCCAAAGGTTGCATATACATGCTGAACAGGAGGGGGGACAGAATAGAACTCTGCAGGACTCCACATGCGAGATCCCAGGGAGACGAAGTACACTCCCCGAGAACCACACACTGAGTTCTACCGGCCAGGAACGAGCGGAACCATTCAAGAACAATTCCATCCACTCCACCCCGAACCCGCAGCCGGGCCACCAACATCTCATGATCAATGGTACCAAATGCAGCCAACAGAGCTAATAAAATTAACGGACAATCTGCCCTTATCTAATTCACAGCACAGGTAGTCAACCAAAGCCACAAGCATAGTCTCCTTGCCAAACCCAGGATGAAAGCCAGACTATGAAGGATCAAGAAAACTGACTCAATCCCGATACCCCTGAAGCTGAGCCATGACCCGTTCAATAACCTTCCCTAAAAAGGGAAGGTGAGAGGCTGGCTGATAACTGTCAGGGGAGTCAATGTCAAGAGATCGTTTTTTGAGCAGAGGTCGCACTACCACCTCTTTGAGGCGGCTCAATACTCTGCCCTCCCTAAGGGAGGCATGGACAAACCACGTCAGAAGCGGCCCCAATGTCTCCCGGCAGGCCTTAACCAACCAGGACGGGCAAAGATCTATTTCACAACAAGTGGCCTTAACCGCTCCAAGGACATCCGCTGCATCAGTGGGCGACACTCACTGAAATTGATCCTATGAAGTCAGACAAGGTGGGATCTCTATAACCTCAGGTTCACCCATTGTTATAAGTACAGCATTGAAGTTGTGATGAATCCAAGCGATTTTATCCACAAAAAGTCAACGAACATGTCACAGCGGGCACAGGAAGACTCAAGGCCAGTCCCAGGCATGTGCCACATGTGTGGCTGCACATGGCCCTGCGGCCAGCTGGGGTCCCACACTTGCCTGGCTGGGCAGCAGGCTACAGCCAGCTTGTCTCCCAATACGTTCTGTCTCCCCTCCCTGGCTCTAGTCCCCATCCCTCACCTGCCTCTGCCTACTAGTAGTGCTGCTGCTGCAGCAGCAGTAGCTGCACCAGCAGTAGCTGCACCAGCAGTGGGACATGATTGGACTGGGAGATAAAGCTGTTTGTTTATAAACAACTCTTCCCCATGCGAGTGATCAGAAGGCTGTTGCCTTATAAAGAAGGTTCTTCAAGATGGCTCCCAACATTCTCACAACCGGGTTGTGCATGTTCACCCTATTCAAATAATAGACCACGTGATGGTCTTGAGCTCCTCTAGTATAAAAAGAACTCTCCCCCTCAGAATGACAGTTCTTTCTAACCCTTTCTAGGAATATAAGAAAATTCTATGCAAGGCTGAAAGAGTGGGTGTTGTGAGAATGTTCGAAGTCATCTCAAAGAACCTTGTTTACAAGGCAGCAACCTTCTGTTGTTCTTCAAGTGGCTCCTCATAGGCCGTTTTTACATGGATTCGCAGGGTGGGGGTCCGTGGGTGCCAGTGCATGGGCGGGACATGCACACAGTCACACATACATACCCGCTCACCCACACCCAGAGAGTAACAGCCATTTTCCCCGGTTGCTCTGTGCGTGGGGACAAGTGGGGGGGTGAGTGGGGATGCGTGTTAGGCAGGGGTGCGCATGCACCCCCCCACCCAACGAGGGTGTCTGCGCCGCATCATTCACATGGGGCTCCCCTCCCCATGAACATGCAGAAATATGCGTGTTCATGGGTGGGAGAAACCCGTGTAAAAGGGGCCACATTCTCACAATTGTCTTACTTATACTATCTTAGGTAGGAATTTAGGATGTAAAGCAATATCTATTCTATCTTGGAAAACCTGCAGATATGGTTCTGAGATTGTTATGGCTGCTATTTCACTAACTCTTCTTAATGGAGTTATTGAGAACAGAAATATTGTCTTTAAACCCCAAGTCCATTACCAGTTCATTTGTAACCCCCATATAATCAATTCACACTGCCCCGGGGGCACAAATGAACTGTTATGGGTGGGGTGCAGCGTGAAATGATTGTATGGGAGCAGGGGTGCAATCGAACTGGTTATGGGGTGGGGGCAGCGTGAATTTATTATGGGGTCACAACTGAACTGGTTTTTATATATTCTCTTTTCATGGCATAATGCGCTTAATAGGCTGACTGCATTTTGGGTGTCTTGTGTGTGTTTAATAGCAGCACCTCTGGACCGGTCACACCGCATGCGTGCACAAAGCACAGGCGGCACCAGCAGCAAGAAGCAACAGGCCCTGGAGGCCAGGCTGGCTAAGCTCCCACAACTTTCCCCAGTAAGGCAGCGGACACATTCAGTCTCTCTGTGCCTGCCTTATTGCCCGCCCAGCGGCCCCTGCAGTGGAACCACTGCTGGGGANGGAACCACTCCTGGGGAGTGCTGGTAGATGCTCGACTGGAGAGGTGGCCCCCCGGGGAGCATTGAGAGGTCATGCTTGTCTATGGTCACTCAGCTGAGTGCCAGGTAAGGCAGCCAAGGGGTGCCAAACCAGGGGAGGGGAGAGAGACCATGCTTCTCTATGGCTGCTCAGAGGGGTGGAGAATGGGAATCCTTCCTGTCCAGGAGTAAATTTTATGTAAATGTACACATTTGAATTATTAGGCCTTGCACCAAGACTTCGCACATGGCCTCACAAACCCTGGAGCCAACCCTGGGAAGACTCCAATTCCAGGCGGAGAGAGGCAAGACTGACCAGCCTCTGCACCACCCGGAAAAGCTTCGCTGGACATGAAATGGATGCTAGGAGGGTAGCAAAGAACTTTCTTTTCTGCCCACACAGCTATAGCATAATCTTTTAAACTATCTTTATGCTGCAATCAGTCGGCTTCAGTACGAGTACGGTTCCACCGTCGTTCCAACCACCGTCCCACCTGCTTCATCCAACTCCGGTCCTCTGTAAACCAAGGGGACCTGTGCTGGCATTCCGGAAGCAGACGCCTGGAACCTGTTCAGTCAATGGCCTCAGTCAACAAGATATTCCAAAAGACAACAAGGTCATCGAGCAACAGTCATCAAGATCGGGAGGTAATTTCCCTAGGGCATTCTGGAACATTTCTGGTTCCATAAGTCTACGGGGGCGAACCAATTGGACTGGTTCTATACCTCTCCAGGGGCAGACATGCGCCAGGAGACCAGTCTTGAGGAGATAATGATCTGTTCCATGACAAGGGCATAGTTAATACATCATTCACCACTGGATCCCCTGCCTCAAGGACAGTGCAGAATATCGGGTCACGGGTATGCCCTCCACCATGTGTCAGGCCCACAACCCTCTGAGACAGTCCCATGGTTGCCATGATGGCCATGAACTCACACTCCGCTCCCCCAAGATTGACATCAGCGTGGATGTTGAAATCGCCCAGGACTAAGGTCCTTGGAGATCGCAAGACCACCTCAGACAACAATTCAGCTAGAGCGTGTAGGGATGCTGCTGTACAGGTAGTGCGCGGTATATCAGCAGCAGCCCCAATCATATTGCGGCCCCTGCGATCGGCGGGGGACGCCCGACTCGAAGTCCTCCAGGTTTCCTGGGTGGCGTCGATGGGGAGGGCATTCTCTGTGACTGCTCCCAGACTGTGGAATTCCCTCCTGATGGAGGACCGCTTGGCCCCGGACCTCTCCTCTTTCCGAAGACCGTGTAAGACCTGGCTGTCCCACCAGGCCTTTGGAGAGAGACTGGTAGGGTGGGTTGGAGGGCAGATTCTGCCTTTTAGTATATTTTTAGCATTTTAATGAATTTTAAAATGTATATTATGTGTTTGTTTTATTATTGTTGATATACGTTTTGTAAGTCGCCCCGAGCTGCTCTGTGAGCAGGAGGGTGCGGAGTAGAGAAATAGCTAAATAAATAAATAAATCTATCTTTCTCCAGTCAAAATGAATCACCAGATGGATACCCTCCATGCCCAATATCGTCTGCACTGGATACCTCCTCACAGACCTACTATTCAAGGTGTGTCAATCATGGTTTGGTATTTATTTACAAACTTGAAAGAATTAGTTTCTTTGTAACACGATTGTATCAACTTATTTCACACACTGGCTAAGAAATCTAGATTCATAAAATAGTTTAAAAGGAAAAAACCACCAAAAACACACCCCCAAGCCCCTATTGCAGCCATGTCTAAAATCTCAATCAGTGCCTACAATTAACATTCAGTTTTAATACACTGGCTGTGCCACCACTGATTTTAAGACTCAGTGGTGTTACATAGATAAAGATGACTTTTAATTAAATGTTAAGCAAATAACAACCATGAAATAGCTCGCAGCTCAGAGCTCATTAGAACCATTGGGAGTGCACCTCGTAATAGAGAAAGCCTTGCTATAATTATACTGACAGTGACCATCCTTTTCAATAGGATTAAATGCATGTAAGCTTTTCTCCCGATTTTTAATTCTTATCAAGTTCTAATGCAAAATTTGGAATATTGTTTTTTCTTAAAAAGAGAAGAGCCATAAGATTCCACAAAAAGCTGTACTATAAGTAGATATTTCAATGTTCTGGCCCTGATTTTATGCTTAGAAGATATGCATACAACATTTCCACAAAACGGTTTCTTTTACTTTTATGTTGAACTATTAGGAAGAGGGATTTTCATTTTTTATTTGAAATGAAAAAAACAAACAGCAAGAGAAGGGCGATTGGGTGGAACTTGTGTTGTCGGTTTAAGTAGTGGCAAGTCATTTTGGTTACCACTGTCATTAAACACATCAAGATATTAATGTGGAAGTTCAAAATATTTATAGCATTCATCCACTACTTGGTTTTACAATTCAACTGCCAGAACAACAAATATTTTGATACAACTTCACAAAACATGTGTGACAATCAACTAATGAAATTACATCCATCACTAGTTCAGAGACATTTTACGCATAGCCCTCAGCTCAACTGCTCTATCCCATGACCCATAAACAACCTTGGCATTAGTGTTTCTTAACACATGCCCTATTTCCTTAGGCAGCTATGAATGTTCAAAACAAATAGATGCCTTCAAAAGCCCCCTGCTACATGCAGATTTACATCTCCGTATCAACATGAGAGCAGCAGCATATACATTCACACCTATGTGTTTTGTCATATAAATCTTGAATATTTAGTCCAATTTTTCCTGTATACAACACTTATTGTATTCATAATTCAAAGTACTCTGGGCTACATTTTTGTGGGGGTATTTTAAATGCGTTTTAATGATATTGTAGATTTTAATGTTTTAATGTATTGTTTTATATTGTGTTGGAAACCACGCCGAGATGCCGTAGGCTTGGGGGGCAGCATATAAATACAATAAAATAAATAAATAAATCACCTCTAGACTAGACTACTGTAACACACTCTATGTGGGGCTTCCCTTGGGGACGATCCAGAGGGTGCAGCTGGTGCAGAATGCTGCGGCCCGTCTCTTAACGGGGACGGATGGCCGCAAGCACATTAAACTGGTACTCTGTTCTCTGTACTGGCTGCCTATTATCTTCCGGGCCCAATTCAAGGTACTGGTAATGACCTACACAGCCCTAAACAGCCTGGTCCCGGCTTACTGAGGGATTGCCTCAGGTCCCGGATTGCATTGCGACCCCTGCAGTCAGCCGGGGGCGCCCGACTCAAAGTCCCCCGGTTGCCCGGGTGGCGATGATGGGGAGGGCATTCTCGGTGGCCGCTCTTAGGCTGTGGAACTCCCTTCCCACTGAGTCCGCCTGCCCCTGGACCTCCCCTCTTTCCGTAGACAGTGCAAGACCTGGCTTTTCCGCCGGACATTTGGAGAGGGAGACGGGTAGAGTGGGTTGGGGAGGGGAATTCTGCCCTTTTAGTTCTTTTTATCCTTTTAAATGTTTTAATTATATTTTGTGCGTGTTTTATGGATGCTTGTAAGCCACCCTGAGCTGCTCTCAAGCGGGGGGGCAGGGCATAAAACTAGTAAAATAAATAAATAATCCACAAACCACTTAGTCTAGAACAGGTCCAAGTTTCTTTATCACTTCACACTTCTGCTTATATTTGCACTGTGGTAAAAGAAAAAATTGGATGCACTAAGTAAGTTGAACAAAAGATACAATTTTGCACTAAAACCACGATTTCCCACATCCATGCTCTCTTTCTATTCTTTCCAGTAATAGAGAAGTGAACCTCTCAGTGTGAGCCTATCTTTGACCCTCTAGGCCTTTGACATGGGGAAAAGACCCATGGTGCAGGGACTGGTCTCTATTTAATGATTGTTCAAGTGCCAGGTACATTATTGGTGCTATATCAATCACCACCAAATGTTATGTTATATCATCTCACCTGGATTTACTGATGGACAAATCCATCACAGAAAAATCATTTAACTTTTTGCAAATTTCTGTCCTTTCAGTCGTATCACTACTGTAGACATGCAGGCTTTGTGCCATCACCCCTCCATATGAAATGGCCACTAGTATACTTGCTTGCAGAGCAATATTCCTCACTTTCCAATTACAGTTTCATGTTATCTGTACTTTCACCATCCTACTAGGCTCTCAAGGAGACTAGAAACCAAGCAAAAAACACAAAAGCAAAAACCCCAGCAATTTTAAAGCATCACAGATTTAGGTAAAAATCTCTCTGGCTGAAGGACATGACTTGGCTTCTTAATATCATCAAGCAAACACTCATCCTCTCACAGTCAAAACACTTCTGCTAGAAAGCAGAAATAAGTAACTCCAGACTGCTAAAGATATGCCAAAGAGTCATATGAGGTTCACGAAACAATAGAAGAACAATCTTGAATTGTTATGGATCTTAAGGCTGCCAGCTTACATTTTTTCAAGGCAAGAAACTAAAAGGTAACCTACATCTCACTATTTAGGACTTCTTGCCTACTGCAACCAGCCTGAAGTGGCTATCAATGAAGATAATGCACCACTTATGAACTGAAATAATCCCTTTAGCATCAGTCTCTCTACTTTATTGCCAAAAGAAAATGGAGTCTCTGTTCTAGAAGTAACCAAGGAAACTGACCAACTGAAAACTACTGAGGGTCAGATTGGGCTTGCAAGGGAAATCAGCAAACCCTGGGACACAATCCTCCCCACTGAAGTCCCATCCTTGATGGTGGAGGACTACAAGCAGGGCCCCGATTCTTCTGCAAAATATTTTCCAAAATTCTGCGACCCAAAATGGAAAATTCTGCAACCCAAAATGGAAAATTCTGCGACCCAATAAAGTTACAAAACCAGTCTATTAAAATTAAAAATGAGTTCTTTAATAGCAGTAATGACATCTTTATAATTAAAATAAAACATTTATTTACATATTTGCATTAAACACATTTTACAGTCCAGCAAATAAAGTCATTTATTTATTTGCATTAAAACACATGAAAACCGATCCCCTGAGATTGTCTTCCCCAAAGCCTCTGCGTGTGTCCGTATATATAAGGTTATGTGTGCTGAAACTGCGTTCTGCGTCGGCAGAAGTTGTTACAGAGCTTATAGAAGCTAGTGCCACTTCTGCCAGCTTGGGCACTCTGTCCCATGCACTTTTCCAGAAATTGTCCAAGTCCTTTTTCCCCGAAGGATCTTGTCGGTATCTGTCCACATAATTTGGAGCGAGGATGTTTATGTAAAGCTGAAACTGGTCCGATGGAACAGAGTTCCATCCAGGGATCTCAGCGAAGTCTTCCATCCTGGTCGATAAAAAGGTGACTTTGATAGGATCAAGAATTCTTA
>QEPC01014420.1:1770448-1798439 GCA_003113815.1 Sphenodon punctatus | reverse complement strand
TGTCAGGGTCCTCTGCTTCTTCCGTTCATTTCCCTCTTCAAATGCCGCCTTCCTCTTCAGATAAGACTTTGCTTTAAGGTGATCAGCCACAGTCGATTTTCTGGTGTGGTCCAGGACCACGTTGCAGGATGAGCAAAAAAAGCTTCCCACCATCAGCATGCAAAGCATTGGGGAACTCTGCAGCGCGCTCCTGGGCAGTGGTTTTCAAAGCTTTGTGTCCTGCGTTTTTGGTCAGATGGCGATACATTTCCTTGTACCAATGAATAAAAACTCTGGTTATAATTTGTTCAGTGTTTCATTTGTTCATTTGTTTTGCTGTTTCAAAACAGCAGGCAACCCCCACACACACACACAAAACCACATGGCGAAGCAGCAAACCCACCCACAAAAACCACATGGCGAAGCAGCAAACCCACCCACAAAAACCCATAAAACCACATGGCGAAGCAGGCAACCCACCCACAAACACACACAAAAGCACATGGCAAAGCAGCAAACCCACCCACAAAAACCACATGGCAAAGCAGCAAACCCACCCACAAAAACCCACCCACAAAAACCCACAAGAGCACATGGAGAAGCAGGCAACCCACCCACAAAAACACACAAAACCACATGGCGAAGCAGCAAACCCACCCACAAAAACCACATGGCAAAGCACAAAAACACACAAAAAACACATGGCAAAGGAGAGCAGCAGCGGGACACCCCCCACGCCCAGTAAAAAGCAGAGCGGCAGCGAGACACACACACACCCCAGTAAAAAGCAGAGTGGCAGCGGGACACCCCACCACCACCACCCAGTAAAAAGCAGAGTGTGCAGCCGGAACCACCCCCAGGAGAACACCCCCCCAGCCACCTACTTACCTTATGCTGGAGCGGCGATCCCTGACCCTGAGCAGCGGAGGCGAAGGCAGCAGCAGCGATCCCTGACCCTGAGCAGCAGCAGCGGCGATCCCTGACCCTGAGCAGCGGCAGCGGAGGCAGCGTGATCCCTGGGCGGCGGAGGCGAAGGCAGCAGCGGCGATCCCTGACCCTGAGCAGCAGCGGCGGCGGTGATCCCTGGGCGGCGGAGGCGAAGGCAGCAGCAGCGGCAATCCCTGGGCGCGGTCTCAAGCGGATCCAAGACCAAGTAGGTAGCATGTGCTGTTGCAACCTGCTTTATAAAGGCCGCGCAAGCCCCTGATTGGCTTGTGGCCTGAATAAAGCAGGTCCTGTATTGGCTCGACGCCAAGGAAGGGAAAGCCCGTGGGGATTTCCCCATTTTCTGCGAGAATCCTGCCTAGGGCAGGATTCTGCGCAAATCCCGCGATTCGCAGGAGTGCAGAAGACTCGGGGCCCTGACTACAAGTCACTTGGGAAGGGGCAGTCCCAAGAGGTCAGATCCTGAAGGAACGAGCTCCCATCAGCAAACCATGATCCTGTTAGATCTATCGGCTGCATTTAATACTGTTGATCATAAGATGTTGGTGACCTACTTGTGGGACCGAGCCAGGGTAGGCAGAATTGTTTTTGAACAGTTCTGTTCCTTCCCGGCTGGGAGGATTCAGCAGGTGGTACTGGAGGATTGTTCATCATCTCCCCAAGGCTTCACATGTGGAGTTCCACAAGGTTCCATTCTGTCCCCTCTCCTGTTGAACATGTACATGCAGCTTTTGGGTGAGGTTGTGAGGGAGTTTGGTATTTGGTGTCATCAGCTGACCCAGGCCCATCAGTCTCAGTGCTTACTCTGTGGTGGACTGGATGAGCGCAAGCCGTCTGAAGCTGAATCCCAACAAGAAGCCACTGACCAAATGTCTTCCAGGCGTCCACTCCCTGACCGCCAACAACGCAGGCCCCCCTGGTTTACAGCAGATGAAGCAAGAAGGGGGACGGCTGGAGTGACGGCAGCGCCATACTCTGGCTGAAGCCGACCGCTTGCACAATTGAGTTAGTTTACGAACCTATGTCAGGGCTGTGCAGGCAGCAGAGAAGCAGTTTTTTGCTGCTCTCATAGCGTCCGCAAAGTCACATCCAGTTAAGCTTTTCCGGGTGGTGAGGGTGCTGGTCGGTCTGGCCTCTCACCGCCTTGTCCCGTTTCATGGGATCAGTTTCAGCTGGTGTCACCCATGATGCGGGGGATGCCCTTGGAATTATTAGAGCCACCTGTTGTGAACTGGACCCATGCCCGTCCTGGCTAGTAAGGCCAGCCAGTGGGGTGGTCAATGCCTCTCTTAGTGAAGGCAAAGTGCTGGGCTGCCTCAAGAAGGCGGTGGGGCAGCATCTGCTCAACAAACATCACTTGACATTGATTCCCTGGCCAGCTATCAGCCGGTCTCTAACTTTACTGTTTTAGCGGATGTTATTCAACAGGTGGTGGCTCAGCAGCTTCAGGGGCATCTAGAGCGGGTCAGTTTTCTGGATTCCTTGCAGTCTGGCTTTTGTCTGGGTTTTGGCACTGAGAGTATGCTTGGCCTTGGTTGACAGCTTCCGACGTGAGCTGAACCAGGGTCAGTTGATCCTGTTGATGCAGTTAGATCTCTTGGCTGATTTGATACCATGGACCACAAGATGCTGGTGACCCACTTGCAGGACCGAGACGGGGTGGGCAGGACTGTTTTTGAATAGTTCCGTTCCTTCCGGGCCAGAAAAACTCGACATGTGGTGATGGCTCATCATCTCCCCAGGACCTTGTGGAGTCCTGCAAGGTTCTATCTTGTTCCCTCTCCCGTTTAACATGTATCTGAAGCCTTTGGGTTTGGTCATCAGATGTTTTCATGTGTGGCGTCATCGGTATGCTGATGACATCAATTTTACCTCTCTTTTTCAACTGACCCAGGCCCAGCAGTCTTGGTATTTACCTGGTGTCTGGCAGCTGTGAGGGACTGGATACGGGCGAGCCGTCTGAAGCTGAATCCCAAGACGGAGGTGATGCTGGTGGGAGGGACTGAGGAAGTGGTAGCAACCATCATTGAGGGGGTATGGGATCCACCCTCCATTGGTCCCTCAGGTCTGCAGGCTGGGAGTGCTCCTCAATTCACGGCTCTGCCTGGATGTCCAGGTGGAGGCTGTGATATGGGGCGCATTTCGCCAATTACATCTAGTCCGTAGACTTTGGCCATACTTCTCAGACTCCAACCTAGCCACCTTCATCCACACGTTCATCACCTCAAGACTGGACTACTGCAACGCACTCTACATGGGGCTACCCATGGAGACTGCAGTTGGTGCAGAACACAGCAGCCCATCTCCTTACGGGGACAGGTCGCCATGGGCACATTACATCAAGGCTCCGATCTCTGCACTGGTTGCCTATAGTCTTTCGAGCCCGATTCAAGGTGTTGGTTTTGACCTAGAAAGCCCTATATGGCCTGGACCCTGCTTATCTGCGGAATCACCCCCCACCCCTGGTCCTGGATCTGACCCTGCAGTCATCCGAGAGCACCTTCCTCGGGGTCCCCCGAGTTTCTCGGGTGGCAACAATGAGGGCACCCTCGGGGGCCACACCGAGGCTGTGGAACTCCCTGCTGACAGAGGTCCGCTTGGCCCTGGACCTTCCCTCTTTCCAAAGACAGCGAATAGCCTGGCTGTTCCGCCAGGCTTTTGGCAAGGGAGACGGGTAATGGGCTATGGCGGGGGCACATTACACCAGTAGGGGTGGGGTTTTAATTTCTGTTTTTATATGGTTATTGTATTTTGATTTACTGATTGTTTTATTTATGTTTTTATATAATTTTATGGTTTTAACATGTTGTAAGCTGCCCCAAGCTGCTGTTGGCAGGAGGGGAGTGACCAAGAAATAGAATAAAATAAAATAAAATAAAATAAATAAGACAGAGGTGATGCTGGTGGGAGGGACTGAGGGATTGGTGACCCCCATCATTGATGGGGTTCACACCCTGTTGGTCCCTCAGGTTCACTACATGACATTTGCAACACTACTATACCATCCACCTCAATATATCCACCCCTGCAAAATGTTAAAAATTAAAAAAAAGAATACTGGATGAGAAAGTGAACGGTTGGAGTGTGCAGAGCCCTTTTTGCATCCTCTCCCAAGACACAGCAGCAGGAGCCAGGAAAGCCTGTGGTGGTGCTGGCAGGCGGCACAGCTCTGCCATCCCTCAGGTAAGAGGGGATGCTGCTGCAGCTGATACTACTAATGGAGGCCCAGAGGTGGTGGGAGCCAGGGATGCTAGTCCCTCAATTCCTGTCATATGCAAGTATTGTGCACATAATGCATGTACGTTTTGCAAGGGGTGTGTTCACAAGTCATGCAGGTTGTCCGTGCACAGGTCAGGGAGGGCAGCAAAGTTGGTTTTGCCTAGGGCAGCAAAAAAATGTGTGCCTCCTCTAGAGGGAGAGGGAGGATGCTACTGGGTCTGGCAAGAGGAGGCCTGGGGGAAAGGGATCAGGTGAGGGGTTCAGGGGGGTGCCCTGGGGGGCCTATGGCAGTCAGCTTGGCATAGGTGGGGGGTGCGGAGACAGCCAGCTTGAGATTGGTGCTCTTGCATGTGCTCAAGATTAGGCGGTTTCAGATCATGGCTCTGACGCATGGGTCCATCCCCTATTTTCATTTACATGTCCCCATCTCTGCTTCCTTACCCTCTGAAGGAGCAGGCTAGGGAAGGGGGATACCTGCAGGGCAACATCTATTGTACATTCTCTCCTCTTTGTGTTTAGAGTGTGGTTTGTGTCTCCTGATATCCCCCTCTAATTTCTGGTCACTGACTATACTTGATGAGTCTGCCTAAGTTTTACACATTTTACTATGGCATGGTAGTCTCCTATCATGTTCAATTACTGCAATGCTGTGCTGATTGTGGGAAGGCTAGCCCTAGTAGCAGTAACTGGACAGCATGTAATTGCTAACTTGCTGATCTTCTTGTAATTTCTCCCCCGCACAATTCCAGCTCCCTTTTTCCTACAATAGATCCCTCCTGCCCACAATCTGAATGGGTGTATTAATCAGTCACAGCAACTGAAGGCATGTTCAGTAGATGAATTAGAAAAGTACTAATTCCCCATGCATACCACTTTATCGCAACACACATGGGTGTCATGCCCTGAGGAGATGCGCGCTTGGCTGGAGCCTCTCCCACAGAAGGAAAGGGGATAAACTACTCCCAGGCTGAGAAGCACAGTCCATGGGCCTGCGTTCTCTGAGAGGGGAGTGAGGGTTAGAGCAGGGAGAACTGGAAGCCAAGACTCCTGGCTTCTCTGTTAGGGGGTTGGGAGCTAGTGGGTTACAGCAGGGTGGGCTGGGAGCCAGACTCCTGGATTCTCTGGGAGGAGAGTGGGGGCTAGCACATTACAGTAGGGGGAGCTGGTAGTGCTCAGTTGTAGGAGGGGGCTTTTTTAAAAGTGGGAGTTCTAGCATCAAAAAGCCTTTCGTTTAATAAGCGAGTTAAGGCTCTTACATATTCAGTAGTTCTCCAAAGAGCACAGAAATTGTAAGTTAAGGCTCCTGCCTTTATTTGTGCGCTATGCAAGCAGTAAAGACTTTGCACAGACTCCATATTGTACTCACAACTTAGGTTCCATGCACCCACATTTTTCCTTGATCTTCAGCCTGAATCCTCTTCCTCTGCAGGTTGGGGGCAACTCTGAAGCTGGGGAAAGCAGGGAGTCAGGGAGGAGCAAGCTGCACCTGGTAGACCCCCTGGTTTCTCTATAGGCTTTTATTTGGGTTGGGAAGAATGGGGGCTGACAGGTACTGAGGGAAGTGCACGGGTCGTGAGGGGGCAGCCAGGTGCTGGGGGAGTGTTTACAGGAGACAAGGCTGAGATGTGGGTGATGTGTATGCACGAACAAGGCTGGAGGCAGCCAGGGGTGGAGGGGGGGGAAGTGTATGCATCAGCAATGAGCAGACAGGTGCTGGAAAGGGTAACTGGGTGATAAGCCTGATTGATGGGTTATATGCATCTATGGACAAGGCTGGGGAGCAGTGTTTGTATGGGGGAGGAGGTACCCAGGTGCCGGTAGGGTTATTGATGGAGGGAGAAAGCCGAGAGATGCGTGTCCAGGGACAAAGTTTGGGGGACAGCCAAGTGTGGGGGCAAAGTATATATGTTTTCATATGTTTTCAGTTGGGATGGGGACAATGGAATATCCAAGTACTGGGGGGCTTCTTAGAGGGGAAGGCGGGGGGAGGGGAGACAAGGTAGATGGGGGATGGGTAGCTTGATCCCCTTATGAGGGCTGTGCCAGAGGGTAAAGCAGATGGAGTCACAGCCCACAGACCCTTAAATTCCTTTCCAATACAGTATAGTACTCCAACACATGATATACAAGGACAAATATTGGCTTGCCCTTAATCACCTGCGTAGTAAGCATATGCACTTGAGCAGCTTCCTGAGAGGGGAGCTATAAATGAAGTAGAAGTTGTGGCCACAATGGAGACAGGGATCAAGTCCATAATACTGGGGTGGGAAGGAGCTTATTGTCCAAAGCTTCAGCGTTGCCTCCAACCTGCAGAAGAAGAGGATTGAGGCTGAAAGACCAAGGTAAAGCATGGACGGAGACCAAGTTGTAAGCGAGCACAATATGACTGTCCAAAGTCTTTAATGCTTACATGGCATGCAAGTTAAGGCAGGAGCCTTAACTTACAATTTCCCCCATTCTTTTTGGAGCATGAATGAATTTGTAAGTGCCTTAACTACCCTATTAAACCAAAGGTTTCTTGATCCTATAATTAATTAGGTGTCTCAACATTAAATCTATGCACCCTAATTCTATCAATCATGCACCTTCTCAGTACCACACCATATTTCCCCAACGGCTTTTTGTAAGACCCCGTACATTCTGTATTTCAAATGGAATCATTTGGTGTTTCCATGGTCCCATGTCAATTAGTTCTCTTCTGCATCCCCCAAACTCCAAAGTATGCATTCTCTGCCACCACACATCAGTATGTTCTATGCTCTCACAACTCAGTAGAGGCTGGTGCTTAAAATCTTTGGTGGGGCTCTGAAGTAGGAGCATGGGATGTGAGTGGGGGGATGTGAATCACAGTGTATCCCATACCCACATATGCTAAATTAAAATCAATGCCCAAAGGCTCATTCCCAAGACCCTGTACCCCACACCAATCAGGTTATCCCTACTCCTCTGAAAAGGAAACCTATTCCCTTCTCTCTGGACTATATAAAACGGGCTAAATCCAAGCAAGCTCCATGTTCCGACTGCTCACAGCACTGAAGCAGGGACTCCTGTGCAGTTGGAAAAGCACTGAGAGGGGTACCTCAGTCTCTAGCTCCTCTATGAACTCTGAACATAGCTGTTGCAGAGAGGACAACTTGAACTCTAAACCCTCTCTGTGATCTACCACAGCCTAGAAGCCTGCACTGAGGAGCTGTGAGCAGGGCAGAACTTCTTCATAGATGCATGGGTCTACCTTGGATCCAGTCCACTTAAGTACCGAGGCAACATGAGCAACAATGCACCATGTCTTTGGAGAGGTGCTGCAAGGCAGGGGAAAATTTGCCCCAGCAGCTCATCCATAGGGGCAGGAAGTAGGGCTGAACCCCCTTAACTCCTATAGACGAGCCACTACTGTGTCCAGCACCACTATCCAGCTATTGCGTGACCTTCCAGATCAACATCACTTCAGTGTGACGTACCTCAAACCAACTGGCAACCAACTAATTTCACATATAAACTGTAGAGCAGACAAGCCCTTCTTTGCCCTGATTCAACTGACATGGGGAACACTGCCAATCTTTTGATGTATATAAAACACAACTGAAAACAGATAAGCAGGGCTATAAAGATGTATAAATAATTCACTAGCCAGACATCAAAGACTACTTGCCTGGAGAGGAATAACTGTGGGGGAAGGAGAGCCAAGGATATGAAAATTCACTCACCAGCTCAAAAAGTATACTACTTATTAATTAATTATTATTATTATTATTATAAGCATTTATATAGCTCCAGCGATGTACCTGGCGCTTTACAAAAAACAAGATAGACACGGTCCCTGCACGAGAGCTTATACTTGCTAGAGGGATGCATGCAAGTGGATTTTTACAGCCCTGCAGATAAGTCAAATAAGGTAAATATAACTTTTTTGTGAACTTTAACACAATCATAACACTGCTTTCAAAGTTACAATCATGTTTGTTAAAAAGCATGGCTTTGACTAGACATTGGATGTTGGCAACTGTAAGCTCTTTGGGACAGAGAGAATCTACACAATGGAAACCTAGGCCAAGATTGGGTCTGGTAAGCACTGCTCCAAAAATAATATGTAGCCATAATGCACATACATCCCCTTCTGTCACTTGGGACCAACATCGCAACCACACAAGCTCTCTGGGTTCCATACATTAGCCAGCAGGCACAGTGAACTTATAGCTTGGGTCCAGGGACAATGCAGGCTTCCATCACTAAAGGTGCAAAAAAGTAAAGAAAACTTTGGCTGATACAGTGTAGAGTTAATTTTATAAAGGCACACCTACTAAATACTTTGGAGTTTACCACCTTACGGAATCAAATGGGTATAAACAGCTTCACTTTTTCACAGTTATCCATACAGACGGTAGCTACTCATCTCTTCAAGATGGGTAATAAAGATCACTATTTTCGGACAGTGCAATTTGAACCATCTCTAAGGGCTTCTTCATATGAGCACATTTTCTGAGGTAGTCATCTCTTAAGTAGCTTTAACCTTGCTTGCAGTTATAGAAGCAGAAGGGTTCAATGAGGATTAAGGTGGGTACTCATTTCAGCAAGGAAGCACTGTTAAAATGAGGGGGTAGGGTTCGCGTTCTGAGGACATGCTTGCCTAAGTAAATCTAGGGTAATCTCTTGTTTATTTTACTCTGCAATCCTCCCCTTTCCCCCGAGTCCCTCAGTACTTCCTTGTTTGTTGCCCTGACAGTGTGTCCAAACTCTGAGACTGCTTTTTTTTTTCCCTTTCCCCTGACCTCTCCTGCAAGCTGGGGGAAGAAAGAGAACCATGGGATATGATCACTGGGTTTGGAGCAAGTGCTGACGTATGTTGGGAGAAAGGCTGTCTAGGACCAGAGGAACTAATTAACTCCTAGTTCTTGCTACTTGTGTGAACAAAAGTGGAGGAAACTGTTCCAAAGCAACTCCTCCAAATCAAAAAAACCAGATCTGGCATAAATGTCCGAACACACTCAGGCTAGCCAACTTCACTCTTCTGAATGTACTAATGTTTATTTATTTTTTGTCTTCCAGGGCTTCTCCATTAGCATGCTTAACTTGCAAGACAACGGATGCCTCGCTTGCAGAAAATGAAACGGAATTACAAGCTATAGGGTTATTGAGAGTCGCCCTGAGCTGCCGTGCGAGCAGGAGGGAGCAGGCTAGAAACGGACCGAAATAAATACATACTAGGCAATCACTTTTGTTGTCTCAAAGAGCAGTTTGGGACATAGTTTTTCTTGCAAGTTACTAATGATCAGTAAATAGTGCATACTGAAGGACATATTTCTGCAGCCTTAGTTAGTAAAGAAGAGAAGGACTTGGATTAATCATGTCAGGATTATTTGAAAACATCTTAACAAAACCACCACATTTTGCAAACCTTGCTTACTTTATGAACCAAGTACCTTGCACTGTCAAAGTGGTGAATTATTTAATGCCATTTTGTAAACGCATAGGAGCAAAACAAGCTTCTCTGCACTGGTTATTATTAAACTCAAAGATACAAGTTATCCTCTAGCAAGCTTTGCAACTCAAACTGCTCTCAGTCACTCTGAACATTTAATATTATGCTCAGCAGAACAGTCTCACTCAAAAACTCCAAAGACAAAATTTTGTAAAGAACGTGCCACATGTTTTACTCCTGTAATTGTTATCTTTGTGGTTGGATACTGTAATCAAAAAAGTAAATTAAAGAGAAGCTACTGCTAACTTTGGCATTTATCAGTCACTTCTATATCTGCTTTTGAAAACAGACAGCACATGAAACAACAAACGCTGAAACATAGGAAAAGAGGAAACGTTAAAGCAGCCCTTTCACATTGGTTTGAGAGCTCAAAATTGCAAGCACTAAGAAGGACTCAAACTGTACAAGAGTACAGCAAAAAATTATAGATTGTTTCTGTTGACTACTTCTTGCACCATCTCAGACATATTTGAGGGAGGGGAGGAGGAGTACACACTCTTTTAAAATCTAAAATTACATTACCACCAAGATTCATGAAATCATGAATTGTTAGCATAAAATGTTTAGTTACATATTAGTAACTAGTTAGAGATCCACATTTTTCCTTATAAAAACGGTTTATGGCTTCAAAAGGGCTGGAAACTACTGGTCCAGTGCAGAAGATGTTCGTTCAATTTCTAGGTAGAGAACAGGAGATAATAGATCAATGAATGGGTGTTATGCCAGCACAATCACAGGATTATTGAGATTAACACATCACAGTATGGATAGGAGTATTGCAGAAAAACATATATTTTGAAAAACAAACCAGCTTTTGTCATCTTATCTTTAAAAAGGTAAAATCTTTCATACAACTCTTCTCGCAAACAAAAATTTACACATGGGATGTTAATTACCAGGAAAGAACCTCCAATCAACTGTCCTTACACTTAAATTTGTATTGCTTCTACAACCTCACCTACTTTGCTTCCACAACAATAAGCCTAGTTCCTTGGAAAAGTTTTCAATCAAAGCACATATTTCAAATTCAGCTCTCTACTAGACCACATTGCAAAACCCATTAAAAGATTTCTAAAATATAATCCCATAACTTTTCCAGAGCAACGCATCTACCACTGAGTTAATTACATCTACAAACCTGTAGACAGATGCATACACAACTCCACCAAAAGCAGCTGTTTTGCTACAAGAATTTACAAGCACGTCTGCTAAAGCAGGAGGAAATTGTGATCTTGAGAAACTTAATAGCTTCAGAGCAAGGGAAGTGGAGGCTTTGAGTTGAGCAAATGCTTAGCTCTAAGAAGATTACAGCACCTATGTAGGTCCAGAGACCCATTTACTTTACAGCAAGGAATTTTACAAACACTACTACCTGAAT
This sequence comes from Sphenodon punctatus, assembly GCA_003113815.1. Classification (NCBI taxonomy): domain Eukaryota; kingdom Metazoa; phylum Chordata; class Lepidosauria; order Sphenodontia; family Sphenodontidae; genus Sphenodon; species Sphenodon punctatus. Next base: position 1,787,442 of record QEPC01014420.1, on the reverse strand, counting down.
AACTGCAGACTGTTTCTTTCATCACCACCATCACCTCCCTGCACACTGAAAAGCAGAGAAATAAAGTGCAAAAACAAATAAAATAATTGATTAGATGCCACTGCAAAGCCAAGAAGTTCCAGAAGTTTTTGCTTTCTCCCTCAGTGGTATGTTGGCCACTTAGTGTTTTTATTTGCTTTCTTGATTAAAGATTTCATATATGGTTTGCTATTAGCAAAATACATATAGATCCAACACCTACCCAAGTCAATACTATGGGTAAGACTTTGCAGAATTACTCAAATTTTACAACAATATTACACCACTTTACTTTTAGGCCTGTTAAGGTTTCAATTTACCAAGTGACCATACAGGCCATACAACCGTATGTTAAGAGAGAGAAAACTATAGTAGTAAGTTTTGGGACTGCTCAAACGAGTATTCAATTACTGTGGTAGCTCCCCAGGTCACAGAGTGGAGCACAAGTGCAGGGATGCATAAAATTATCTCTTCTGCAACTAAATTGTTTAGCAGGAAGACATCTACCCTTATTCAAACTGACACTCTGGTCTTTGGGGAGTACATTCAGAATCATAGCTACAAGAATATGTTTTTCTTCAACATTCTTCAAAATTAATTGTTGGTGTGACACTGAGAATTGTCTGGCATCTATAAAATAATAACTCAGCTAAACAGAGCCAACATTAAGTTTGTGTAATTTGCTTTCTCAGATGGTAATTTCTTGCCAGTTTTATGGTCAGTTGATTATACTAATACCATACAAAGCGTCTAGATTTAGTAACCACTTCCTATTTTATATACCTTTTCAAATTATCTATGAGAAAACTTAAATCTACATGTTTATACATATTATATATAGATGGATGTATAAACACTATATATAAAATCAATGAGAACTCAGTTTCACCTTAAATATAGAGCTGCAACCACGGCTCTATAATATACACATGCATTTATTTTACTTATATATGTAAAAGGTCATTCATAATTATGATCTACTATAAATGTCTAGCATGTATTTAAGTCTTAATAGCATCTAGAGAAAATGTTAAAAAGAAAAGCAAGCTCTTTATAATGCAAACGCATCATTATCCATGTTAAATGTCCTTTGGCAATTACTAGAACTCTCAGCCTTTCCCTGTAGCAATTAGAACAGCTGTTCATTGTCCTGGATTTTTTTCCTGTGTGTGCGTACTTGTAACCCTATATCAACTATATATTACCCAAGCAGTCATAAAAGTTTGCTAGCCATCAGAGTGTTGTCTATTTCCATCATAATTTTCCTACCACCTTCAAAATCAAAATGGAAAAAGCATTTTCCTTCTTCTTAATTGACAAATGAGGCTGTTGCAGGATTTTTATTCTCATACCACCACAGAAATCCAGATCCAATTATAAATTTATGTACAATAATACAGCAGTAAAACAAATCCTTCATGTTTATTGAGATGGGCACAGATGTGCATACACTATTTCTAAAAAATGCCAACATGGATTACATGCAAAAATTCCTCACTCACAAAGATTACTACAGTCACAAAATTTCTGTGTTACATCCATGTAAGCAATTTGCTGTATATAACTAATCTCCAGCAAGTATTCAAAATCTATGTTTCACATGATTGGCCATTAATTTAATTGTGTCTGTCCTAAATTCTTTCATTAACTATACTCTAAATAGGAACTTTAAAAGCTAATTTTGAGAAATCTTTTTGGTTCAATTAAATGTAAGTGTCCCTTTAGGCCCAACATATTGTAAAATGAGAAATTTTCCACCAGACATTTTTGCACTAGTTTCAAAACAAATCCATTTTATTCAGATTTAAACATTCCTCTTGAGACACTACTGGAATGCTTGGATTTCACAGAACAAAGTGAAACTGACTAGCTTGTTCTCACTGTCCACAAACCGAAGCGCAAAAAGCAACCACAAATGGCTGTGTGAATCAAATTCGTAGGCATATTTTATTCTCTCTTTAGTGTATTGTTAAAAATAAAGACGTTTTAAATTAGTTTTCACCCAACATGACTTTTTCCAACTCCAGAGAACAGAAATTAAACACTCTTTTTTCATCAATAGGATTACTATGCAAGAGCCTGAAAGAGACTGAAATCAGTAGAAGTCTACTTCAGTGAACACGCATGTAAAAACGTTAGCTGAATCAAGTCTTTAATCTTTATGCATTTATGATGACAGTAACTGTTCACACATCACTTCTGTACTAACTTGTAAAAGGTCAGTTTTAACAATTCTCTTGGTGGTTAGAAACTTCATCTTTAAATTTAAGCCTATCCCACCTGTTGTCCTAACGTCTGTGGCTGCTGAGAACAATTTGTTATCATGCTGCTTATCACATCCTTTTAAATGTCTCCTTCCTCAGCCTTCTTTTCTGTAGACTAAACATGTTCATTTGCAGCAACCTTTCCTCAGAGCTCATCTTTGCTACTCTCCTCAGAACGGTCTCAATTCGTCAGCATATTTCTTAAAAGAGGATGCCTAAAACTAGGTGTTGTTCCTTGCTATTGGAGACAAGTCAACCTGTCTGCATCTACCATCTCTATGAAAAAGCCTGTTACTTGTCAACACAGTTGTTTGCAATCATCATAAAAGGAAGTCCCTACACATCACTTGAACAAGTTTATATTCTTCAAACCCTACCTACTATACAGTGTTGGGATTATTAATAGTTAAGATGTGTTGCAGGCTACATTATAAAGCCTCAACATTCTATTGGTTCTAAAATTGAAATGATTAAAGTTAGGATCATGGCATTTGTAGTGGAGGATCACCGGGGGTAAGCAGTTCATGCTGTCCAAATTGCCTCTGAATCAACTGGACAAAAGCTAAGATATTGCAGTTCGAAAATTGCACTCTGAAGCCTGATTTTTCATTTAGTCCAACCATCTTGATCTGAGCAGGGTAGAGGGATCTAGTGTTCCTTGGGAGGAAGTGAAAGCCTTTTAGAAAATAAGAGGAGGCTACCAGGGGGTGCCTTTGGGATTATTATTTTTTGTAAATCCAACGAGTAGTTTAAAGTTATGACCTCCTGAAATAAGCCATGTCAGCCTATGGCAAGGGGCGGGGCTGCTTTGAAGAAGAGTGCTGCTCGTCCGCTCTTCTCCTGACTTTTGTTTCCCTCAGGGGGGTTCAGGGCAATTGTGCCTGAGGTTTGGGGGGCATTAGGGACAACTGCCCCAGCAATCCTGGCCCCCTCCCCCTTGCCACCACTTCCAGTCCTTGCCTGCTTGCCCCTGCCAAGATCGCAATCACTCTGTGCCAGTCGAGAGCCAGGCCAGTGCTGGAGTCTGCTCTCCCACTTCCCCCCCCCCGCTCCACTGTTGCCGCCGTTTTGTGATTACAGCTACTCAGCTCCTTTCTATCTTCGAAGTGCTGCAACTAAATAACCCCCACAACAGTCAGTACCTTTAAGTATTACCATCCCCATTTTACAGAGGAGAAGAATGAGTCAAGAGGAGAATGAAGTGCAGTTTTAATCTGTAAGTAGATGGTCAGCCACCACCTTCTTGTAAAACACATATGCTCCTTCTGTGTGTTCAGAGTCCTACTTGCTTACTTTATTGAGATTCACTTGTTTGTTGCCTTTTATGCCTGTGGCTGTTAGCCCCACAAAGTTCACTGAGGGATGGGAGTGCGAGCTGGGAATCCTATTTCATCTTGTGCCTCCTCAAGAGAACCCAGTTTCACTTGTGCAGCAGCTGGTACATAGGGCATGAGGACAGCAGCAATTCTGCACTGATAGACAAATGTTAGCCTACAGGATTGGTGTATACAAGGAGAAAAACAAAACAGGTTGAATTTCAGATCCTTGGGTGCATTTGCAGAGCTGAAAATTAGGGAAGGAAGACCTTTTACTTGCCGGTCACTTATTAGGGAAATATTTAAAACTAAAATCCTCAAATAAGTTGTAGTAAAGATATGACCTCCACTACGCCCCTGTTGCAGAACTACTCTTTAAAGTAGAACTGCATTTTAAGTAGCCTGCTCAAGGCCACAGAAGAAGTCTGTTTCACAGCCAAGATTAGAATTCAGGTTCCTGGCTCCCAAATCCCTACTCTGACCAGTATGCTGTAACTTCTTTCAAGGTCCAATTCTATCTAGCTGCTTCAGTTGTATTATTTTACAATTTTGTACATTTGTGCAGTTTTATTATTTTACTTCCTAAGAAGTCTTATTTTGCAGGATTAAAAATTATATATGTCTAGTGTAAGGCTCACCTTCAGACTCATTCACAGAACACTTTTAGAGTATGTAGTGGCACAAACCCACATACATTTCTGTGTGTGAAGTACTTAACACTTCCAACATCTTCTGCCATTTGATGCATGGTGTTTGCATACAAGGATCAGATACTTGAAATTAGCAACAATGCACACCAGAGCCCTCTAAACTCAAATCCCAGTGCATACAGAGCTGTGCGCAATAGTCCTCTGTCACTCTATATAGAGTTGGACATGAGAGCCCACTATACCGGTGCAGAGCCCTTTCTCCAGAGCCCCAGGGGTATATGGCACTCTGCAAGCCAGATCTCTATACAGAGCACCACTCTATACAGAACTATCCCACCCACCCTAAATCTGTCCAAAGTACACACCGGGGAGCCCCCATGCATACAGAACTGTGTATCGCAGGGTATGTGGAGCTTCCACTGCATGCAGAGATCCAGGTGCCCCAGTGTCTAGGTAGCCAAGTTTCCCCCCACCCCCTTCACCAAAGCCCCAGGACACATTGAGCCACACCCCCAGAAGTCCCAGAGGGCATGGAGCTATGCACCCTGGAACCCTGTGCCCAGCACAGCAGAAGGCTATGAGAAGTTCACTCAGCCCAGGTGGGTAGCTAGCTGCACCACAGTGGATTTTGCTGCCTCTCCCAGTCCCCCGCAATAGGCACTCACTTCAGCACAAGGAGCAGTTGGCCGTGGCAGCAGCAGCAGTGCTGTGGCAGAGTTCAGCCACCTGGTCGGGTCTCAGCAAGCTCTGGGTGAACCTCCAGCTCTGCTTGCCAGCCATCTGCACTAGGCTCCACAGGGTCAGCATCTTCCCCAGTCCCACGGACTCAGCCCCAGCCAAGGCGTCTTCAGGAAGCAGAACTTGGGGCTTGCTAAGTTGCAGGTGTTTCCCCCCTCCCCCACGCAGTGGACTCTCTCAGCTCCAGTAGTGGGGGCATGAGTCTGGGGGCTGAGCTCAGCAGCGGCAGGAGTTAGGAGTGGGACAAACCTCTTCCTCTAGCCAGCAGCTACTCAACAGGGCTAGATGTGCTCAGGCACCGCTCTGTAACCGTAGGCTTTAGTGGGCAGAGAGGCTGCTCACACCTTTTTCTAGTGCCCCACACACTTGTGTGATCTGAATGATTCGCTAGTATCCCATGCACAATGTGATCTGAATGACAGCATGGTATCACTTGCAATTCAACACAATTTTGTAATTCATCAGAAGCATTTATGGCCCCTCAGTGGAATTGCTATTATATTTAGCATTTGTGCTTTTTAGGAGAGAGAAGAAGGAACTTTCCCCCAATACGCGCCCTGAGTTTGATGCTGAAAAATCCAGCTTTGCCTTGCTTGCTATTTGAAGGAAGTAACAACCTTCTAAACTAAAAAGAGCAGCTGTTCCACCTTAGCCTCCCCCTAACCCCTGCTCCCATAGTGGTTATGCTGCTCATCATTCTACTGCAGCAGCAGAACAAATTTTCTCCATGGCATTGTATTTAACAAAAAACTTGGATATTCCATGATCAAAAAAATCTCCAGTTTACAAGAGTTATGTCTCTTGCAAATTCAATCATGCACTAAAAAGCATGGAAATTGCAAGTTAAGGCTTTCGCCTTAACTTCCATTCCATGTTAGCAGTAAAGACATTGTACAGTCTCACATTGTGCTCACGTACAACTTAGGCTCCATGCACCCACACTTTGCCTTCATCTTTCAGCCCCAATTCTCTTCCTCTTTGCAAGTTGGGAGCAACACTGAAGCTGGGCGTGAACTGGCCTCTCACCCCCTCTGTTTCCTCTTTAAGGAAGAGAGAACGCAGGAGTCCTGGCTTCCACCTCCTCTCCCCATCTAGTCTACTTGGTCCCAACTCTTCAACAGAGAACTCGGGACTCCTGGCTTCCAGCCTCTCCGCCCCACTCTAATCCTGTAGGCTGCACGCCTTCACAGGCAACTCAATAGTCCTGGTCCCCAGTCTGTTCTCCTCTCCCCTGCTCTCAGCCTTGTAACAACCAACCCAGGAGTCCTGGGTCCAAGTCGCCCCTGTAGCCTCCACTCCTGGTAGAGAACTCAAAAGTCCTGGGAGAATACAATGTTTATCTGTATGTGTGTCATATGGAACAGAAGTAAGGGGGTGTGTGGAATGACACACACACACAAAAAGAGAAAGTGAAATAAAAGGGATGGAGGCTATTGGGAGTCAAAGGATAGGGTGTCACGCTATGGTAAGTGGGTTAAACGATAGTTAGGGCATGAAATTTCAGGTCAAACTCCATGAGCAAAACAAACAAACAAAACAAAAAAATCCAGTTGTCAGATTTTATCCTGATATGAAACCATTCTTGCCCCACTACACCCCTAAACCAGCCACAAACCTCAGTTTTCTGGGCACCGATGAATCCCAGGCACCTGCAAATTTTGTGCCCTGGGACTGCTCCCCCTGGTATCCCATCAGTCTTCTCAATCAATTATTTCACTCAGAAGCTCATTATTGTAACTATTTCTAATACTGTCATTCCACCCTCTTACTTGATCCTGCACACTCTATTTTTCTCTGCCATTCCAACCATTCCATTTAGTGCATCTCGTGCCTTCCTCATCATTTTACACCTTCTTACCTTCCCTATGTACTCCCAAAGATGCAACTGTATTGTATAATTTCACAATCACTTAACTGGATGTTGGAATGACAATAGTATTTATTTAGAAACTGGCATTGCCGTTGCCTCCATTCCTTCTAATGGTCATTCCATTTTATTAATTTCAATGCATACCCAACCTAAAGTTTAAATTAAACATTTGTACATGACTGTACCCAGCTTCACTGTACTCTGGGAGGGCAGTGGGGACTAGTGGGTAAGAGGGACAGTTGTGAGCCATTAGTCAGCTGTCCCAATCTCCCCAACCAAACGAAAGGATAGACGGAAAGGAGGGGGTGAAGGGACAGCTCACACCCTCCTAGCCCCAGTTTCATGGTGCACTCAACCTGCAAAGAGGAAGAGGATTGGGTCTGAAAGACAAAGTGTGGGTGCATGGAGCCTAAGTTGTAAGTGAGCACAATATGTGAGACTGTACAATGTCTTACTGCTAACGTGGCACGGACGTTAAGGCGGGAAGCTTAACTTGTAATTTTCATGCTTTTTAGTGCATGACTGAATTTACAAGAGCCTTAACTCTTCTTGTAAACTGGAGGGTTTTTTTAATCATGGAATCATCAGTTAAGTAAAATTAGTTTACAGCCATTCACAAGGTGAGAAAGAAAGTTACCAATTTCATTCCTCTTTCCTTTTTAAAAAAACAAAAAAAGTTCTAAGAAGATCCTAATGGAATGATTCATTTATTTATTGCTGTTGAATTGTTCTTGTCAGAGCAAAGACTACAGACTCAGATTTCTTCTCTTTGGTTAGCAGCTGATCATCAAAACCATGCTGAGCTACCATAATATTTCAAACTTACATTCAAAACGAAAAGGCTAGTTTAGGTATTTGTCATTCTATTCAAAGACAAAGTTCAAAAATCCCTTCCCAGGATTTGTCAGGCCAGTCCAAGCAACATTCAGCAGAAACAGTAAGTTTCGTAGCTGCATTAGTCCAGAACTTTAAACTGCTTAACAAGATCAGTTTCAGTGGTGTTCGCAGTCAACACTGATAATATGCAAAACAATCATATGAAAATAGCTTGTTCTTAATTATCCCAGGTTTCCACAGGTAGAAGTAGTTAAATGCTTGAATGAAGTCATTACGTAACTTCTTTGAAAAGTAAATGCAAAGTACAACAGCAGCATTAACAGTTATTTGGGAACAAATGTCAGCACATTTCTTCTTTTTTGAAGAAAAACGAAAAAGCTTTGGGACCAAAACAAAGTTAACAAATCGCAAAAAGCACGGAAGATGCGTTATAAAAAGAGCTGCAGGTGGGATTTTCAAAAACACTTAAGATTGGCATAGTTGCTATTTGAATGCAAATCCACTGCACAGAGTTATGCTAACCCTAACCTCTTTTGAAAGTTTCAGCAAAAAATGGTTTTGATCTTGGTAAACTTGTTTGCATCCTATCAAACCAACCCACAAATCTACCCATTCCCAAAGCCAAAGAGGGGGCAATCTGGGTAGCTCTCTCAGCCCTAAGAGTGCATCTAGGCTCCAAACGTTCTTCCCCCTCTCCCAAAACATTCTTCACAGCAAGGCTCTTTCCTACACACCCACAATCCCAAAATTAATCTAGGTGGCAAACCAGTCAACCCCTAAGAGCATCACAGACACCCCTCCTTAAACTACTTGTATGTCGGGCCGGCCCCAGGGTTTGCGATGTCTTAGTGCGAGGCCTAATTTGCATAATTTGCCCTCATGCCTGTACACACACCTTATTAGCACCCTACTTACCCCTTAGCTTCCCACACACAGCACCCCCTTGCCACATCCATCCCACAGATCCACCCAACACTCCAATATCCTCCACAGATTGTCCCCCTTGTCTAGCCCTCCCCAACTTTCCTCCCACAGTGCCCCCCACCCCATCAACACAAAGGAGGAACGGCAGGGTACGGAGGGCAGCACTGCATGTAAAGAACATTAGGGGGGGATAGGGCTGACTGGGTGCTCAGATTTGGGGAGGAGAGGGAAAGGTATTTTCTTGGCCAGGTGGCCCCTACCTCAGATGCTACTGGGCCTAGGTCTTTTGGGAGGGCTGGTGGTGGTGGTGGCGGCTCCCTCCTCCCCTCCAGGAGCTATGGGCAGACCCGGACTTAGGGGCAGGTCCCCTAGGCCCGGGCCTTAGGCAGCATTTTCTGGGGGAGGGCGGCAATCCTGGCGCCGGCTCTGCCGCACTCCGTTTTTGTTTTTCTTCCTGCACAGCCAAGGCTGCTGCCTGCAGCCAAAACCTGCTGCCTGGGTCCCCATCCTCACCTGCCTCTGGTCTGCCTGCAAGTAGTGCTGCAGCAGTGGGACATGGACTGGGAGATAAAGCTGTTTGTTTAAAAACAACTCCTCCCCAAGTGAGCGATCAGAAGGTTGTTGCCTTGTAAAGAAGGTTCTTCGAGATAGCTCCCAACATTCTCACAACTAGGTTGTGCATGGGATGCTCACCATAGTCAAATAATAAACCACGTGATGATCTCGAGTTCCTCTACTATAAAAAGCACTCTCCCCCCTCAGAATGACAGTTGCTTCCAACCCTTTCTAAGAATATAAGAAAAAATTCCATGCAGGGCTGGAAGGGTGGCTGTTGTGAGAATGTTTGGACCCATCTCGAAGAATCTTGTTTACAAGGCAGCAACCTTCTGTTCTTCTTTGAGTGGCTCCTGACATGCCCTTTTTACATGGCTCTGCCGGGTTTGGGGGGGACAATGGGCACACTGGTGTGTGGGCGGGGCGTGCACATGGCCGCACACGCTTCCCCACTCACCTCCATTTTCCCCGGTTGCTCCCTACGTGGGGACAAGCGAGAGGTGAGTGTAGATGCGTTAGGCAGGCGCGTACACGCACCCCTAGGGCGTTTATAGACGAGACCAAAAAGGCAGCTGATCCTTTGATCAGCCGCCTTGCTTGGCGCTCGTCTAATTGCTGGGGCCGCTTTTTAATCCACGTTGGAGGGGGCAGGCTCGCCTGCCCCCTCCGACGCAGTTTCACGAAGTGCCGGCTTTACGCCGCACTTCCTGGTTCCCCGGGCGAGTGTGCATGCGCAGAAGGGGCGAATGCGCACTCGCACTCTGCGCCGTGTCTGAACTGCAGACACGGCTCGCAGAGACTGCGCGGGGGGGAAAGCCGGCATTTGACGATCCCACTTGTAAGCGGGATCGTCTATAAATGCCCCTAGTCACCACAGGCGCGCATGCCGTGTCATTCACATGCAGCTTCCCCACCCATGAATACGCAGCATGGAGGCGGGGCTAGGCTTCAGGGCATCAGTCTAAGAAGGGCCTGGGGGCGCTAAATTCCTAAGGCCGGCCCTGGACATGGGGAACAGGTGGAGAGGGGACAGCTATGGGGAGAGGAGGCAGCCATGGAAGGGAGGATACAGGAGGAGTTAAGTAACCCCCTCTCACAGAGACTCAAATACTCCCCTCTTTCACACGCACTCCTCTCTCCACACACGCGCACGCATACACACATTCTCTCTCTCTCTCTCACACACACACACACACACCCCTCTCTCAGCTCATCTATGCCTCTCTCTCACTCATCCAAACACATACTTACACTCCAGGGATGGGGGAAGAAGGAACTGAACTGTGCTGCCTGCCACTGGGGCAGATCCCTTTGTCCGTCACCTCCCTCACAATGCTTCTGCCACTGCACCAGGTGTACTTACTGCCCATGCTGCTGCATGAGATGGGGCCATGACATTTTCCTGTTCTTGCATGCTGGGAAATGTAGTTCCATCAGGGGTCTAGCTAGGGTGAAATGGGCCCCTGGCCAAGAAGTCAAGATGGGCCCCCCTCTTTGTGCCCTACCGGCAGGCCTGGGGGCACTGCTATCAAGCACACAAGACACCCAAAATGCAGTCAGCCTATTAAGCACATTATGCCATGAAGTGACATATATATGAGTGTTACACCTCGTCTTTCCCTCTGTTCCCCTTCCTTTGTGTCCCCCCCAGATTGTAAGCCCTAGGGCAGGGACCGTGTCTATTCCATTACTTTGCAAAGCGCCAGGTACATTGCTCGTGCTATATAAATGCTTGCTAATAAATAATAATATAACCAGTTCAGTTGCCCCCACCCCATAACCAACTCATTTGTGCCCTCGGGGCAGTGTGAATTGATTATATGAGGGGCACAAATTAACTGGTTATGGGGTGAGGGTTTAAAGACAGTATTCCTGTTCGCAATAACTTCCTTAAGAAGAGTTAGTTAAATAGCAGCCATAATAATCTCAGAACCATATTTGCAGATTTTCCAAGATAGAATAGATATTGCTTTACATCCTAAATTCCTACCTAAGATAGTATAAAGTACGATAGTTGTGAGCATGTGGCCCTTTTTACATGGGCCTCTCCCACCCATGAACACACAGATTTCTGCGTGTTCAGGGTGGGGGAGCCCCACGTGAACATCACAGTACATGCGCCAGCAGTGAGTGGGGGTGCGTGCGCTCGCCTAACATGCATCCCCACTCACCCCCACACACACAGAGCAACCGGCGGTTTCTCTGTAGGTGCGGATAAGTGGGGATGCGTGTGCAGCCACGAGCATGCCCCGTCCACGCACAAGCGTGCCCACGGACCCACCCACCCAGCGGAACTGTGTAAAAATGGCCTGTGAGGAGCCACTCTAAGAACAGAAGGTTGCTGCCTTGTAAACATGGTTCTTCAAGATGACCTCTAACGTTCTCACAACAGCCACCCTTCCAGCCCCACATGGAATTTTCTTATATTCTTAGAAAGGAACTGTCATTCTGAGGGGGAAGAGTGCTTTTTATACTAGAGCAGCTCAAGACCATCATGTGGTCTTGAGAAGAGACATCTGAGAGGAGCTATGATAGAGGTCTATAAAATCATGAGTGGTGTGGAACTAATGAATAAGGAGCAGTTATTTACCCTCTCCGCTAGTACTAGAAGTAGGGGACACTCCATGAAACTCATGAGTGGCAAGTTTAAAAAAAATAAAAGAAAATATTTTTTCACTCAGCATATAATTGGGTTGTGGAATCTATTACCAGAGGCTGTGGTAAGGGTCAGTACCATAGTTGAGTTTAAAAGAGGTTTTGACAAGTTTATGGAAGATAGGTCCATTAGTAGCTATTAGCCAGACAGGCTCAGGGAACATGACGGGAGTTGGGGGAAAACAACAGGGAATGAATCCCCCATTGTGACCTGTTGGTGGCTTGGGGGAAGCACCCGTGATTGGCCACTGTCAGAGACAGGATCCTGGGCTTGATGGACCATTGGTCTGACCCAGTATGGCACTTCTTATGTAGTCTAGTAATTGAATATAGTGAGCTTGCACAACCCAGTTATGGGAATGTTGGGAGCCATCTCGAAGAACCTTCTTTACAAGGCAACAACCTTCTAATCACTCACATGGGGAGGAGTGGTTTGTTTACAAGCAGCTTTATCTCCCAGTCCCCTCTCCCACTGCTGCTGCAGCACTACAAGCAGAAAGAGGCAGGTGAGGGATGGGGACCCTCCCCCATGATGTGGGGGTACCCTGCACCCGGGCCTCCTTTTAAAGCAGTCCATTCTTCATAAAAGCTCAATTACCAAGCAGCCACCCCAAAAGTACATGTAGCTAGCAGCAGTACTCACCGGCTGTCTCCCCAGGAGGCGCCCCTGCTACACCGTTCAGGTAAAGGATGGAGAGTAGGTGAGGCTGTGTTTTCTCAAGAGCCACCCTCAGAGCTTGGAAATGGTCCCTATCCTTGGCCAGGAGCAGCTTGATGAGCATGTCGGCCTTGTTAGTGCCCGCTGAGTCTCCTCCACCTGCTGCGGCTTCCTCCAGTTCGTGCAGGTCCCGTGGTGTCAGGGCGCCTGCAGCCTCCAGTAGCTCTATCACCTTGTCCACTTCTGTCATGGACTGGGCCAGGGTTTGGTGGCACTGGGCTAGCAGCTCTTTGTGCTTGGGCTCCATGGCTGCAGAAGGACCAGGACAGCCACCAAACTTTATGCTCCTTCCCCTGTCCGAGACACACTGGCTTCCTCACCACCACAGCAGAAAAAGTAACGCAACTCCTACCCCTCTTTTCAGCCAGACACACAGGGACACGATCCTAGTGGGGGAGATGCTCTTCTGTTTCCGTCCCCTCCAGCTGGCACCTCCCATCCACCCCGCGGTCACAGCAGCTAAACAACTTGCTTCCTGCCCTCCCTTCCTGAGGGAGCTAGACACTCGGGTGACGAGGACCAATACTTTGCGGTTCCGCACCCCCAAAGCAGGGAGGCTGCCACACTCTCCTTCCCCTCAGAAAAGCAGTTTCATAAAAGAAGCTGTTGCTCCTACCAATCCCCTACGCGGGAAGGCGGCTGTTATACTTCTCCTCTCCTGGGGGACACACAGGCTGGCTCGCGCTCTTCCTCCAGACAGAGTTTCAACCATAAGATGTTGTTCTTCCTCCCCCCCAAAAAAAGCAGGCGGGCAACTCAACTTTTTTTCTTCCAGGGAAAGCGAGAAGCTGGGGCAGAAGTTGTGGCTCAAGGCTGCTGCTGTTGCTTCTCTTCCTCCTCCTCACACCCTGGAGCTGGCACCCCCCCAACCCCCTCCCCCAAAAATGCAGCTCACACAACTTCTCCGCTTCTGGCTAAAAGCCACACAGTCCGGGGGCCATGAGGTGGAAGGGTGCAGGGGGTGAGGGGAGAGAAGACTTCAGCTCCAAACGCCTCCTTTCAGGAGCAGCAGTAGCCGCACGCAGCCATATTTGTTGCACCAGGCTATTGCCTGCACCGAGGCAAAGCTGCAGCACAGCATTTCCCAGCTCGCTCTCCCTCATGCTCCTCACCTCCCAGGGAGAGGGGAGGAAATTACACCCAGCCAGGCTCCCCCCACTCCCTTTGGGAACGAACTGAAGGAGGAGAAAGAAAGTGAGCGAGAGCGGCTAGGCGAGCGGCTCTCCTCCCCTAGGTGGCTGCTGTTGTCGCCGCCTGCTCCATGCTGAACTCTCAGCCCTTCGCTCCCTGGCTAAGTTTCTCCCTCGCCGCTGCCAGCCGCAGCCTTTTCCGCCATAGCCCGGCAGCGGCTGCTCTTGCTCACCCGGGCCTCTTCCCGCCTGTCAATCAGGCCTTCCTCGCTTAGCCATGTATGGGAAGGGAGGCGGAGCCGCCTCGCCTCAGCGGTGAGGTAACCCACTCTCCGGGCGAGTCAGCCCCGCCTCCATACCAAGCGAGAGAGGAGACCTCTCCTTGGGGAGGGGGAGCAAAGGGAAACCCTTTCATAGAAAACGGGAAGACACAGCTGGGAAACTCCATTTCCTTAGGAGGGGAGAAACAGGGCCTTCTCCGATCCGGGAGAGGGCAGAAGGAAACCTTAGTCCAAGGTCCACAATCCCAGGGAGGGAAGAAAGACATTGCCAGGAAGAGACGAACATCTCTCTCCTAAAAGAAGATGAGATCTCAATCTGGGAAGTCCAACTTCGGGGTCTTAGATGTTAAAAGCCTGCCAGAATACACATCAAGGGGGATGTGGATGCGGAAACGCTTACAGAACTGGTTGTTGATTAGTTAGAATCTCACCCCTGCCGGCTCCATCTCCGGTTAAAACCAAGGAAAGGAGCTGAACAGCTTCTCATTTCTCCCACTTGCTTAGAGAATGACACTCCTAAACAGAGGCAACTTGCAGGGGCGACTCTAGAATAACTAGTTTGAGGGTGGCAAAGAACATTATTAGGGGAGGGAGGATTTTGATATACATTATACACTTTTTAGAATGGAAGTAATTAATGGTGTTAGTTTATTTACCTTATTAATGAAGCTGGATACACCTGTTGTTGTGAGACACAGCAAATCTGTCTACAACTCTCTTCAGATCAAGAGACTGATAACTTTTTTTCAATACCCATGACAGCCAAGTCCCTCAACCGGTCATTTGCCATAAGGTTCCTCAGGTAATTTTTCACTTGTCAAAGGCATGAGAAATCACATGCAGCACTTGTGGTAGAAATACTCACACCAATCACACAATGTATGTAGCTCATGGAAAGGAAGATTGTATTTATTCAAAAAAATTAGCAACTGCAGCAAACGGTCAATCTTGGACTTCTGCCCTTCATAGTGTTTGATTGCTTTTGGCAAGAATTTCACCTCAGTTTCCATACTGTCTATATGGTATCCATAATGTCATGCAAGTGGTTTTTATTTTAAAAAGTCAAGGAAGTTCTCACACTTTGGGTTAAGGCAACTGACACCAATAAGAACATATTTATTTTCAGAAAATCTTCTTTGAAGCTCTCTAGTTATTCTATCAAAGACATGTTTTCTGAAATCTTCTTTCTCTAAAAGGCTGTCCTTCATTTGACATTTCTTCAGTCAAAATGTATTCTTGAAGTCTTTTAGGAAGCTTCTATACACAACAGCGTACTACCTGAACTTCAGGCTTCGAATCATTGTCTAAAGCTATGGTAATACCTTCACTCCATATTTCACCAAATGACTCTTCTGACCGATCTCTCATGTTCAGAAATTCACTGATTAGGACATTTACAGATAAGCATGCCTGAGACAAGTCACACTCAACTGGTGGCAGCCCCTCACATCTGCAGCTGCGGCTACTTTAGGCTGCCTCAGGGCAGCATGTGTGTGAAGAATGCATCCAGAACTTCCACAGGGCACTGTGTGTGTAAGAAGAATGCATTCGGAACTTACTTGTGGACATGTAAACCTAGAAGATTGAAAGACCAGCACTTTAAGGTGTGTGTAAAAAGGGTCAACTGCTTGCAAAAAGTCAGATATAACTTTAAGCAGTTGAATAATTTTTGTGAACATGCAAAGGAGAACAATAAAGTAAAAGTCTAATACTGAAAAAAGACCTCTTGCACCCAGTGACCTGTCACTTCTTGACATATCTTGAGACAGTACCATGTCACAAGAATGGCTGGAAGTATCTTTTTCACAGCATTACAAGCAGAAGCTTGGCATGCCTATCGAGTATCACCGAGCTTCTTTAATTCTAAGACTTTATTTTTGGGTTGCAGTTTCTTCTGAATGGCTATGAATTTAGCATGTGTAGCTGATCCAATTTCTCTAAGATACTGAAAAAATGTAGTGCATGTGTATTTCCTTTGCATACATGAATGATAACTAAATTGAGCCTGTGACTTAAACAGTGAACATCCAATACTTGAGGTACTTCTTCCTGTAGGAGAACTTGCACACCATTAAGATTTCCACTCATACTATTTGCAGTGTCATAGGTCTGGGCAATACAGTTCTGTATATCAAATACCACACTGTGACAACATGCTCTTCATGTACTGAAGGAGAGACTTTGCATCAAGCGATTCTGCAGGATGGAAGACAAGAAATCTTTCATATACAGTGCCCTGAAAATAATACCTCAACACAATTTACACTTGTTCGACTTTGCTAATGCCTTTAGTTTCATCAACCATTATAGAGAAAACATTAGCATCTTTCACTACTTGACTTATGCATACAAGTAAAATTTTTGAGTTACATGAGTGGTTTCATTTTGTATTGACGAGTGGGTGTATTTGCATTGCGTGATCCACTTTCAATTTTCTTTCTTACTATGTCGTATTTGGCTACTAGAGTCAGGAGCTCCAGACAGGGCCAGCCCTAGGCATGTACGCACATTGCCCCACTTCCTGGGGACGTGCCTGCCCTGAGGCTGAGTAACAGCCCCCTCCCGCGCCTCTGCCTGCTAGTAAGTAGTGGGGACACCCACTGGGACACTAATTGGACTGGGAGATAAAGCTGTTTATAAACAAACAACTCCCCATGTGAGTGATCAGAAGGTTGTTGCCTTGTAAAGAAGGTTCTTCGAGATAGCTCCCAACAGTCTCACAACTGGGTTGTGCACACTCACCATATTCAAATAATAGACCAAGTAATGGTCTCAGACTTCTCTAGTATAAAAAGCACTCTCCCCCTCTGAATGACAATCATTTCAACCCTTTCTAGGAATATAAGACAATTCCATGTGGGGCTGTTGTGAGAACGTTAGGAGCCATCTCAAAGAACCTTGTTTACAAGGCAACAAACTTCTGTTCTTCGAGTGACTCCTCGCAGGCCATTTTTACACAGCTCTGCCAGGTGGGGGGTCCGTGTGCATGCCAGTGCATGGACAGGGTGTGCCCACGGCCGCACATGCATCCCCACTCA